>JAQFYC010002764.1:0-23763 GCA_034694165.1 Tomocerus mixtus | reverse complement strand
TACATAGGTAAATATGTACTAGTTAGCTATTTCTTAGGTAGGTTATTGCCTAGGTTGTTTTGGTTTGTAAAGAAGTGGTTCGTGTCTGGAGGAGCGCATGAATGACAAAGACAAAAGGGTGAGGTGATGT
The DNA here is from genome assembly GCA_034694165.1 of Tomocerus mixtus. Taxonomy (NCBI): domain Eukaryota; kingdom Metazoa; phylum Arthropoda; class Collembola; order Entomobryomorpha; family Tomoceridae; genus Tomocerus; species Tomocerus mixtus. The sequence goes on along the minus strand of JAQFYC010002764.1, from coordinate 23,633 downwards.
TTGTTTCAACGTTGTGCCAGACTCGCATTAAAGTAGCTGACATCATCAACTTTGCTGTTTTTCTTAAAAATCTCCGGCTGCCTGGATTCCTGATATTGATGCTAGTAATGCAATAATGCTTAGGTTTAGGCTACTGCATTGACTGGCAAAACACAACTCGTTGATCTCACTCTGCTGAGGTTAAGGCTAAATCAAATAGACAGGAGACATTATACTGTTTAGCGTGAATGTTCATAAGTAAATGTCAGTTCTCGTTCTAGCTAGATTGAGAACTGGATGGAAGGAGTGCCAAATATTTCTATTCTTGTTATGCCATGAGAATGGGAGATTTAGGTACTTCACCGAGACAGTTAACGTTTAGCTACGTTACGTACTCCATTAGCTATTGGATGTAGATACTACAACATAATCAGTTAGTGAGGCAACCAGTTTTTGCTAAACGATTTATTCTTTTTCCGAAAAGAGATTACCAAAAACTCTAGTGACGATTGTCTTGCAAAAACCTAGCTGTCTATCCTATTTTCATGGATTATGTGGAATTCTATATCATTTTAGAATCCTTTTCTTCTTTCAGCAAATATATTTTCAGACAGAGGGAATTGATAATGCACCAACTGGTAATGATGCATAGTTAGTTTAGTTAGTAGTATGTAGTAGGTATCTCAAAGAAAACAAATTATACTGTGTTGTGCTTAACTGCTTACTAAAAAGCTGTACAATACAAAGAACACCCAGGAACACGCTTTATACTTGTAAAGCACTTGATTTATTTGCTGATGTCCTAGTATTTCCATACATGACCTGAATAGTTAAGTTCTTAAGGTGTGTTAATAACGAACTTACATGACCTAATACAAACAAATGCTCATTTTAAATACATTACACTAAACTAATAGAATTAAATGTGGTACTCGTCAATAAATCCATGCTAATTAACATTTGCTGACAATATTGTAATTTTTAGGTAATCTTCGCTAATTTTAATACATTATGCAGAATCACTGCTTATTTATTTAATTAGTAATTGAATATTGGCATATTTATGTATGTAAAATATGTATAGTAAATAAATACAACTACATGCATTTTACAGATAATTGTATATATATTGATCATTATTAGTCCTTACTATATTTATGTATGTTTAATGATTATATTATGGAATTATAGAGTGATTTATTTTAAGAGAGCAAATAATTATCTTACAGTGAATTAGCACATTATTTACTATTTGAAAAATTCTCAAAATTTATGCACATAATCTTATGAGTATCTGAAGAATGCTATAATTCATTGTATTGCATAACATGTGCGTTGCCTTTGCTTGTATTGAAGGGCAATTCCCATCAGGTTGCCTAAACATTGCAAATAGTTACAATGTTCTTCGAACGTCAGAACAGGAAATCTTGGTTTGGACAACTAATACAAACAGCAACTTACCTATCTATGTGTGTTAACTAACTCCAGGCTCTGAGGTATGGTTTTGAATTTTGAATAGTTCAGTCAGGCTTTCGTTTACAGTTCACTTGTCTACTTACACATAATGTGTATAAGAGTAAAGTGCAGAGTGTAAGAAGAGAAAGGCACGTTTTACAAGAATTATTGCGTATATTTACTATAAAATATCCGACTAGCTATTGCCGTTGTAGTACAAACAAGGAAAAGGCCTACATTAGCTATCCAAATGGTAATAAATACTTATTACTAGGTGGAATAATATAAAATAAGTAGGAGGTTGACTGTGATCGTGAAATACTGGCTGTGGCAAGCTACGAAGAGAATATCCAGTTTGAGAACGAGAACCGAGCTGTGTCTGCTATGTATTTGGCAAACTCTTCTTGAAATTGAAGTAAGTAAAAGAATGAAGTGGCAAACATGCAATAATATAGGGAAATGGCAACTGAACTGCAATTCACTCACATAAAACCCTGAATATTATTTCTTATTTTATGTGATGTGATGTTAAAGTTAAAGATCCAGTCACGCTCTTGAACTAACAGAATTCTAAGAAAGATTCCCTCTAAAGATTTCAGCAAAGATGGGGAAACGAGGAACAGAATTACATTGTATGTCATACTTATATATTGTGTCTTTAATTCCATTCATTTATTCATTCATGCTTAGTTGTAGATCTTTACTGTGCTACGATACAATAATAGACTTTTACAAGAAATACACCAAAGTAAAATATTAGTAAATGGATCTTTTTACCAAGTATTAAATAATTTAATACGAAGGTTTCATGACAAGAACGCGTATTGTGTATTGTGTCAGCCAAAGATGCGGACTATCAACTATAGTTTCATTATTTAGCTGAGGTTACATAATCGTACTCTTCATTCGATAATTATTAATATTGAGTCATGCTAATGTTATTCATATTTTATTATATGAAGTTTTGAATACAAGTGTCATAAAATATAAGGAAATCTCATGTAGAGATGTAAAATCATATACAAGACATGCATGTACCTAGTTAAACGTCTTTTTGGAATACTACTTGTAGTAGCCGTAGCCTATGCATGGTCAAAACTTTAATATTGTACATGTCCACAGCTTAACTCAGTGGACCAAAATACCGCTTTTCTATTCAGGTGCTATTCAGGTGTAGCTAAAGTCGACATTTCTTTTCTTTCGTCTCATCTAACTTTTTTCTTTTCATGCTTTTCCACAGTAAATACCATCTTTTCTATGTTTCTTTCTTCAACGTGAGTTCAAAAGTTTATTTTGTGTGTGAATTTTTATACGAATAAATCTTTAAAATAGTATTTAGGTATTCTATACCTGTTATGCTTAGTAGAAATATTACATATGTGCAAGCCTATACAGTGGGACCGGTCTTATTGTCTGTATGCAATGAATTGACAATATTGCATAGGATATTTACTTAAGGGGGAAATGAAATATCGTGTTGAAAGTTGTATCCTCAGGTAGAGGTAAATATACAATTACTCCTATACAAATAAAAATTGTGGGTGTCAGTATCACTTGTTTCTTTTGTTAGACTATAGACAGGTTTTCGACTTTTTGGCAGTTTTCCTACATAAACACTGAGAGTGATGGAGATAAATATTATACAGAGTATAAACGTTTTTTAAAGCTACTCATTTTTATTTATAAATTGCAACAGCAAGTTGATTATAAGTATATTGTAGTTACTAATAATCTGTAAGCGGATCTATTGATGTATATCATTAATTAAGAAAGTAAAGTTCCTATATTCAGCGTCATAAATCAAAGCAAATCTTGTTGAAGTATTAGAACCTTCAGCGGATTTATTTCTCGCTTGTCACGATCGTAAAAATTCTTTGCTGCAATGCTGAATGGTGTCATTGAATGCCACCTAAATGGTTATTAGTTCCTCGTCTGAAACAAATGTCAATAGTTGCAAAGTAATTTATTATGTAGTTTGAAAAAATAAAATTGAAAGTTGTATCTTTGTACCGAAGAAAGGTGCAAGGACTGCTGTGCCTTAGAAATGGATAAACACCTAAAGGAAAAGGAAATGAAGAGAACTAGCTATTTTTAAAAGGTAGAGATTGGAAGCACGATGGGGAGTCGAGTCAAATGTTGGAGTTGGACTCACTAGAAAATACACTTGACACTATTGGATTTATTATCATTTTTCGACACAGTAGTAGTGCATCCATATATGGATCCATCCATTCCTATTCCTGCCTACCTGCCATATTTATATTTTGTACATAATATAAAGAAAATATTTCTTTAGATTGATAAGCGAGCAGGCAAGCATGCAACCATTTCTAGTGTTCCTGTTTATTATATCACTTACTTTACTTTGAATATAGGCATGCTATCAAGAAATCGTATTATTCGATATAATCGTTAATAGAATAAGAAATGCCGACGATGGGGACTTGGAAAGAAAGAAAGGATATTGAACAGATACATAGGAATAGGAAACAAGAAAAGCAATGCGGGAAATACTTTTTTATACACACCTACTGTTATTGTTACTACATATTTACTATTTACCTGTGTCTTTGTATCTGTACGTAAGTATTTGAGATAGATTTCTGGCTATCAGTAGGTATAAGAAAGAATGACGAAGACTGAAACTGACTGACAATGAGACCGGGTGTTTTGTGTTGCCTTGTTGTGTAGGTAGTGACACGGACTCTCCGTTACGCACATCACGTCAGTTTATTGCAGAACGCATAGTCAATTGAATAGAATGAAATCGAATTGAAAACGGCTCACAATAAACGAAAACGCAATACAATGGGCAGACTTGACTAAAGAAAGAGTTCCATTCAATTCAATTCAATCTATTCTACTGAGATAATGTAGGGACAGTCGCATCAAGCTTTCCCGTTCTTTATTTATCGCTTTTGATGTGGTAAAAATGCGAAGATATTTATTTTTACCTCTAGCCTAGCCTTTACTCATTCTTAATCAATCTAATCCACCTGAAAATAATCAACTGAAGTTATAAATACAATAATGTGATGGCGTAAATTCACAGTCTTCTATGATTATCCCTCTACAAAGCACATACTTTATAAATCGTATACAAATAACAGAGTCCACTATACAATATTTTGGTACGCTAATAAATACGTGATGGTCTAGCAAAACTATGAAATTGTCCTTTTATGGGTATTACGTCTAGGAAAACATTTAACTCCAATTTCTCTTTGTATTTTGTGTTGGACATAATTGCTTAGTAAGCTAGACATTGTTGTTGTAAAAGGGGCTTTTCTCCAGTTTACAGTTTTTGGACAGTTACTTTATTGTAGTACATGGTACAGCCATGCCTAATACGATTCCACTAATTAACAAGTGGACACATAATAACCATAATAAGTACCTGTGTTATGTTGTACCGTCGAAATGGTCTATTTTCTAAGCTATTTTGTCGCTGAAATAGCGTTTTACAAACATTTACAGTAGCTGTTGTAGATTTTGAAATAATTTATCAACCTGAACAATGCTGGCGTAATTACTTTTCTAACTAATAGTAGGTGTAGGTATTAAAATTGGCAGAAAGATTTTTGTATATACAATAAAAGTTAATACTGACGTGCTAGTAGTAGAGAACAACCTTTACAAAAATACAGTGAAAATAAAATTAATTGGAGTAAAAATAACATAAAAAATTTGATGAATTGCACAAGAAGGCAAAGTTCCGATGCTAAGTCGTTTAAAATTTGTTATCAGTTTTAGGAAACAATTTGCAAATCTATAACCAGATTATACTTAAGATTTCGCTAAAGAGAATGCTAAAGCTGTCATGTAATAAGCAAAAAAGTAGAGCACTGCACACGAAGAAGGTAGATTGCATCTTAATTACGTCGTCTCAGGATTGGCTAGGCGTATCAATCTAACTTGTAATATGTACCTATTACGTATAGAAGGATATACACAATAGTTTGTTAGATAGATGTGCGCTGTACTATAGTGTGGGTTTTCAACCGAAAACAAGGTCATTCAATTTGGACAGTACTGGGGTTCCTATTTTATTATACAACAAGAATATATGTTTAATTGTCAATTACTTACGTAAAGTTTAGTTATGCTTGGTATATAGCTTTAAAGTGAGTTGTGGACAAAGAAGGCATAATAGGGACGGGTACGATGTGGTAACTATTGTGATTGTAAATCTCAACTTACTGGGACTTCCCTGTCATTTTTACTCTGCTCGCAAAAAGTCCATTCGCCTAATATTCTGCCTTTTCTGTTCTATTAAGTTTCAGAGTCTGTTTTTAGATCCTGTCTACAAGTCTATAGCTCTTTTGGTTTTGTACGTTTTATTTATGAAACACTGTTTATATACTTATGTAATGTAAGGTACCTCAATTTTCTATACCAGTTGTTGTAATAACGAAGGCTGCTAACTGCAAAGAACAAAACTAAAATACTTACACTACAGAATTGAACATTTAATACTATAGAAAGTATGTGGATTATTTTCATTTAAATTGATTACGTTTCATTTGGAAAATATAGGAGCAATGTCCTTTTAATTCTGCACATAATTAGATCACATGAATTGTAAATCGACTGGATGTAAAATCCATGCATTTATAAAGTGGATATTTGGCTTCCAAAAAATTAATTGAGAAGATTTAAGCATCCAAACTTTACTACAATTGCAAATAAATACAAAATACATAAAATTGTTAATTGTTAAATTGTTAATGATTGTTAAATCACTCTTCCACAGCCAACTGCATGGTAAATAGTAGATTCGATAATTCGGGAGTTACCTTATTATGCGGCCTTCAATATCAAAGGATGATTGGATTTAGACTATTATGTATCTTAATATATATATATACATTGAGACTCTTACTTATTAATATTAGTATACCTATTGTGCTATGTAATATTTATGTTATAGAATACTAAAAGATAGATACAAAATTATTAAACTCACAAATAAATGCAGATGAAATAAAGAGAGCAATGGAACCAACATCGATAACTTTGATACTTATATCCTTACTTACATAATTTGAATACATATATTACTACATGTAAGTTTGAGATAAAGACGAAGCGAATAAAAAGCGAGACCCTGAATCTAACCTAGTCTATATGAATGAATGTAAGTAAATGAAGCCGAATCGAATCTTAAGTGCAGATATAGCATTCATATCCAAGAACTATAATATTACACTACAAAGTATAGAATGAGAGTCATGAGATAGTAGAAGAGCGAGCAGAGCAAGCAAAAGCATTGTAAAAAATTGAAATATCATCCGCTAAAGCATATCATTAAATCATGATGTGGCTACGAACTATGCTCTCGCGAGACCGACAGAAAAAATTGCAATGTTAATATAATGCAGCGTTCATAACGAGCTTTTCGTGGTTGCTAAATAAATGACGAAACGACATTGAACGAAACTGCAAGGTTGTGGTTCGTAATTCTTTAACTCACAGAAGTTCATGCAGGGAATAAACCTCAATTCAGATCAGGGATCCAAATTCATAAATTCATATTATGCAATTTATGTCTTACAGTTTATTGTGATAAAGTAAACCGCATACAAAATGTATTATGACAGAGAAAAATAAAAATGGGTACCAACCGTAGAATAAAATGTGTGCACACACAACATGTAAAATAAACAAATGCGTTCGTTCAATTATTTTTGTTGCCAGTTATATATTTTTTTATCTTTGTAGACTAAGCCCAGTTAATTTCGCTTCGTTTGATGTAAGCAGTAAACAACTACTGAAAGTTAATCTCTGTTTGCTGACATTTTATTTATTTTGCCCGTTTGATTTTGGAATAACTTAGCTGTTCGTTTTAAAACTGTCACAATACTTAGCACTGTATTTACTTATTTACGGCTAATTTGAATGTTCTGAAACTTTTGTTAGAAACCCAGCACAGTAAGATTTTATTGTCAAATTTTGTACTACACATTTTTTACGTGTTTTTTATAAAATACATGCGAAATAGTATTCCTGAATGCACATAAATACCCTGACAAGTGCAACAATTCAAGCAACCTATAACAATAGAAATAATGTATAATACGCTGCATCCTAAAGTCATTCTGTTGTTTACTTAAATGTTTTTCCTAACCATTATTTGCTTTTGTTCATTAAAAGAAAATAACACAGTGCCGCAGTTATTGTTGAAACGAATTTGTTGTTAAATGTTATTGTTTAACTAGGGTTAGGTTATTACCTCAATAAATTATAGTGGAGTTATTGTTGTTCTCGATGCATTGACCTATACTTCATAAACACATACATCAAAAATGATATTGTGATAATGGTACTCTAAGTACGTACTACGAGTAACTGCTAACTACTGCAGCTGAGGTTGTTGAAACTGGAACATCTCCAGAAAAAGTTTAGCATTGTGAGAAAACAGAGCTCTTGGTTATTTAATAAACTGAAAATTTACCTTAATAGGCTTGGCTTAGGGGAGTTCATTCTCCACGCCTGAGGTAATCCTAAAATCCTCGCTTTCATTGTGCAATACGTAATAATATGTTTTGTATGACAATTCACACCTTTTCGAAGTAAAATGCATTTGTAGACAAATGCATATTGCCTTCTGGTTTCCAATTGTTGTCAAATTCTAAAGTGAATAGAAACCCAAAGTACAAGCTCTCTAAAGAAACCACATTTATAATGCGTATTAAACGAATACAAGTGCAATGTTTGTATTACAATAAGCACTTACCCTTTCTAGTGCATCACTTTAAACCCTTGACTATTTATAATATTTCTGAAGGATTTTTCAGATATAGAATTAGAATTGTTTTTTCAACAGAAGATAAAACGATCTTTTTCCAGCTATTTAGTATCACTGATTGATGAGCAAGTTTCTGAGGTTTCCATTTTATGCAACCTTAGTTAGTAGTAGCTAATTAGCATATTAGATGACATTAAATGATATGAGGATGAGATTGAGATAATTCTCCAAGCAGCTCCAACTACAATGAAAAGGGGGTTCTGTCTCAAAAATAAGATTTTGGAGGAAGAGTAACACAGGAGTTCGTACATTTCATCATGTCATGTATTTGTTGTGTTATATATTCTTAATAACATACTTACATACCTATGCACTTTGAGAAAGAGAAATGAATTTTTATACTATGGACATATTTATATACCCAGACGAATACGCTTGGTTAAGTAATTTTTTCAGGAGTGTTCATTCAATGATTGTTGTGGGATTAATTTAAGGGGCGTGACTGTTGCTGCCACCAAATGCTATTTATTATTAAGGAGCTTTTCTCTTTTATGTGAATGATGCATCTGTCTGTCCATCCGTCTGTTTGTCCGTCTGTCGGTAGCCACGATAACTCAAAAACGGTTTGAGATATCCCATTCAATTTTCCAGGGTAGCTTACTGGAGTTCCAAAGACAACACCATTGAAAAATAGGGTCAATCGGTTCACGGGTCACTGAGTTAGGTCAATTTGAAATATGCTTCATTAACACGTACAGCAACTTATTTTTTCCATTTATATATATCCAATAGCCACAAAGGATGTGAAGCGATTCTTCATGAATTTTCTCATTATAGTTGTACAGCTATCATCTATATATATCATCCTTAATGTGGTAGGTACTTACATAAGATTGAAAAACAAATAGACACAGAAATGATTAGGAAATTCAGCAACAGTTTTTAAATTGGCAAATTGAATTTCAATTTTCAATTAAGTAAGCGAAACTCTTTTCGCCTTATACTAGTAACAGTGACATAATTTACAACAGGTATAAAGTACGTATAGACACGTATTTCTTCTCAATTCGAAATTTTTATATGAAGTAGAGGCAGTGGCAAATTTTAATTCTTGTTATAAGGTACTAATTTTATTTTGCTAGGAGTTAGGATTGTCTAACTTGTAATTTGTATTTTTGAGCAAATCACGAAGTGAAAAATAATCGTCATAAACACTACACAATACTCTACATTAGGAACAAGAAAAAAGAAAAGTATTTAGAAAGGAAGAGGAGAGGCAGTGACATAATCAAGTTTAAATCATAATAATTAACTGACTTGCGCTATTTTGAATTAGATACATAAAATAGGTGTAGTTGTAGTCATCATTCGCTTTGCTACTTTTCTCGTCCATAAATTATCCGAAAGTTGTAATTGTAGTTAATTGCAAACGTAAGCATAATAACAGACAGGTGAGTTGAGCACAGGTACTTTGTAAACTTCTTCATCCCGTGTCCTGTCATCCAACCTAACAAACAGGATGAGGTTCCTTTTCTTTGTCTAGTTATTTACAGTCCAAAGCATTTTAATACTTCTTGGCAGGAGACCATCTCAGTTGTTGCGTATGTATATGAAGTCAAAGGAACTAGCATTCACATAATGATATTTGTATTATTATGAGAATGTACACTTACGTATAATATGCATATTATGTTAGATACACATTTATATATTCAATGGTACCAGTTGTATGTCTAAGAATAGGATACACAATTCCAGTTTCATACAATAGAACTGTCTAGGTTAATTATGCATTGCAATAATTTAACAAGAATAAAGCGAAATCATTAATTTGTCTGTATTACGGGCACAGGTGAATACAATATGCAATATACGTGTACTCCAGCAATACTCCAATCTAGAGTAAACGCACATTATGCACTTTTATCGCTAGCTTTTTATCGTTAACTTTTATACGGTGCACTCAACTGCACTAGTTTGACCTTGTGCTTAATTATTCATGCATTTTTTACTTTTATTCGTCCATTCGCCAGGCCAAGGCGGATCACTGCAAAACAATAATCCTTCCTGAAAACTTAGTTAATATAGTTGTTGATTCTTATTAAATTTGTTTCCGGCTTCGTTTATGTGCATCAGTTAGATTTTTAAAAAATCTCATCATAAACATCCAATTTCATAGAAAATAAACTAAAAAAGTAAGGTTATATGGAAAAACATGCAAGCTATATTTCTATTTTATGCGTGATCATTGTCAATCAATCATAGCATACAGCACTGCAATGGTTTTTGGATAAGTGCAGTGCATTACCTATTGCCAACAGTATTAGTAGTATTAATTAATTCTTACCTAATTAATAATGAAGGAGTGAACCAGACAAAATCCTCCGAATTGTCACATTATAGTTGCACCTTTGTTACTTACCTAAGTAATCATTTTGCCATGACTAGGGCACACTTATAGACCATTTATAAAAAGTGAAGTGCAGATGTACCTATAATATTTATGTGACATGATTATAATGAATTCCGCGTTTTTTAATATTAAACTGATTGAATCATAATGTAATGAATGGTAGATGTCGATAGACATAACATAACAAGTATTTAGCATGCAAATAAAATGTTGGTAAATTATATGGGATAATATAGGAATGCATGCCTACCTAAAGCTTGCAAAATAAATAAGCTATTCCTTGAATGTGTATTGAGATGTGAATGTGATCATTCAGACTGACTGGATTGGTATGGCATGTGCACAATATTATATGACGCTGACTGGAATTACATTCATTATTGTGGATAAACTGTGCTGAAAAAAACAGGAACAGCAAGTTGCAAGTTATACTTATTACTAGAATTGTAAAAGAGGCAGTCTCGTATCCTTTCGTATCGTATTACTCATATTATTACGTAGCTGCACATTCATACAGTGCAGATATTTTCACAGCACTGTGTCTGAAGTTACCTACCTACTAGATAGAATTATTAGACAGTTATATTATAGGTTGTTGTACAACTATTGAGTTGAGTTGAGTACATAGACCAACAAGGTGGGATAGTGATTGACGTTGAGTGGATTCAGTGTGTCTGCATTTACATTTGTAAGTACAGGTAGTTTTTCATAATGTTTTGTGGAGATTCGCATAAAAGTCAGGTAAGACATTTTATGTAATCTGAAGCAGATTTTAGTTGCGATTTGAGTATCCAGTAAGTAACAAGGATATTTAGATTGGCTCTGACTCTATACCTACTCTACTAGTAAATATATATACCTACCTACATACATAATATTGCTTTAGCGTTACCTCAGCGTTAAAAGAAATATCAAATAAATCTGCATGTTAGATAAGCAAGTCGATCCCCTTTATCTCCGATAGTATCAATTTAACATCTGTTTTCTGTTCCATTTTTCTACTGCCTCCTGGCATATGGGTATATTTATATTTGCAAAAGTTTAGGGCAGTTACAGACTACATACAGATAGGTCTTTGTACTTATAATACATTTGCAAATAGAGATAAGTTGGTCCTAAATGAGTCCCAATTACATTACTGTGCATCTGTCAAGTTTTAGATTACTATCCGCATCCCATCCCTAGGCAAGATTTATTGTTAACTTAATCTGTCACACTGTGGTTGTTTGTGTCTGTCTTGTCTAGCAAGTGATACTATGCAAAATTGTGAATAATTTAGTTACACCGACGTGTTCTTACATGGTGTGCGAATATTTAGTTTGCTTTGTTCTAAATATCATAATCAACAATTTTTCAGAACTATAGATATCAGTATAAACTGGCTGACTGTAATAAATGAGTTAAAGTGTATAACATTACCAGAAAATTAGCTCAGTGAAATGAGCAATGCATAGCAGAAAAAACAGAGACGCAGAGAAAAGTGTTCTGCTGTGATGTGATATGTGGTCTGGTATTGTTATTGTTGCGTGACCTGAGCACGAAGTAGGTATGTAGATGTCAAGTCAATATTACATACAGAGCAAAGCAGAACTGATGTGAGTGAACAAATTAGCAGACTTACTTAACCAAAGCGTAGGTATACCACAAAGCAATCGTGAATCTTCCTCCGTGCTCAACAACACAAAATAAACCAGACGAAGTTACATTAGTTGACTTTGCAAATTAAAATTCAATTGCGGTCAACTAGAACAATAGCAAGAAGCTCAAGTGACAGTTTATTTTGCTGCTGAGATGTTAACCAAAATAATGCTGTCTGCAAAATTGCAAAGCGAAGCAATCCATTGTCTATGTTTGTGTTATCTCTGAATTACATATTATATTTAGTATACGTAGATAATTAGCTAATGTCTACGATCTACACGCCTATTGTGTAAGCATTTTTGCAATAAAGTCTGTGTGTCTTCCTTATATAAATCTACAACATACTGTCCTGATTTTGCATGATTCGAGAAATCATGTAACTATATGTACATACCTAAAATGCAAGTCAAGTGTTTTTGCATTTAATGTGTTAAATGTGGGTACCTATTCATAAATTGAGGAAAACTGACAGTAACTGGAGCAGAGTGGATTTGTGGATGTCTGTAGTATATTGTATCTGTATATGTTCAGAGACGATTTACGCATAAGGTATTTTACTTCAGTGATTTTATTTCTTCCATATATATTCATTTGGTTTTAACGATCATACCAACTGACATTTGCGATATCCTGCTGGTTGCATAATACATATCCCTGTTGAAGTCCAAACTAAAGTCAACGGCTCGTGATAATAATTTGGTAGGTAGTAAATAGCTATAGAAAAATACTGCCAATTATGTAATTCATTTGATGTATATTGTATTCTGTATAATAACATGTATGTATTTATAAGGATAACTTGTAATGCCATTACTGAAAGGATTTAGTATCTGTAGTTATATCTGTAGCATTTAAACTATGTATATTGTATGTAATTAATGTAATACTACGTATTGGTTATTCTTATAAATGACAGAGCATATTAACCAATCTAAATAAATCTCTAATATATTTCAATTACAGTTGGACAACATCCAGTACTGTTTGGTATTCTTGACTGGACTTGGAGTGTCACTGGAGGGGATTACAGCTCGTGACATTCGCGATGGTCATTTGAAATCCATTCTAAGTCTCTTCTTCCAACTTTCTCGATATAAACAACAACAAAAGCAACAAGATCGAGACAGACACAATCTAATGAAGCAATCTTTGGGAGGAAGCTCCTCTGTAGACAGGAGCGGCAATATGCAGCCAACTGGAATCAAAAGTCCTGCTGCAAAGCATTCCTTGCAACAAGAATCTTCCAAGTAAGTATAAATATTTTCTTCTATCTAGTATTTAAAATCTATTTAAGAAATGGGTAAGACAATTTACATGGTGAAGTAGTTGCAATTACTTACCCTACTTATTGTTATTTAAGCTAGGAATGTTAAGTATAAGTATGATCAAATGGGGTACTTAGATATAGAAAATATTTATTTACTTATTATTATAAATATTTTCTATGAATAATGCATGGATTTGCAAAAAGTAAATATTACCACAAGTTGCAGTTAGCATAAACTATATGGCTCATTAATTTTTATGCAAATCTCAATATCCACTTACCCTTGCAGCAGGTAATGCAGACCATATTATATAATCCAGCGCCTGACCGACGTCATAGGCTTGACTTGGTGGAATTATATCTAAGATTTTAATCTACATAATATTGTACTTTCATGTCTAGAGTCTAGTCTAGTACTTTTATCTTAAAATCTTCTACCTCCATCCACTTACATCTTAAACACATTAGCAAAGAAAACATAAGTGAAACGAAAAGTTTGATTATGCACTTTACCACACGCTAAATTACAGCGGAATGGACACATTTAAAAGCAAGTTTCAACTTTGAGTAGATTTAACGTTGGGCATTATGTGGTAATTAGTCTTTTCCATGAGTCCGCACTGCAATTTAGAATTAATGTTCAGGTTGTAATGAATACTTGTAAATTGTAATGTAGCGCAAATATTCTTTCCATTATACATTGAGACGTAACTACATATTAAACTGCAGCTATAGGGATGGAGATTTGAAATGTAAATCCACAATCTAAACGCAAATGTATACTTTAAAGTGTGATAGTGATAGTAATAGAGAATCGTGGAGAATTGAATGTTGATGCTGAAGCTGAGATACTAGAACATAAAACATGATTTCTTTTCTAGAGAATCTACTCTTCGCAAATCCTATCTTATCATCTACATCAAAGTCTTCACAAAAAAGTTAACGTGAGGCGAAGTAGGTAGGTAGATTGTAGATTGGTAGATATTTTATTAAGGAAGGGGTGCCATGTAGATTGTAGATGTAATATTGTGTAACACTTTGTTTCTGTTTTTATGCAATACTCAACTGCAATCTGAAATATATAGGTAATAAAGACAGGCCAATTTAATGTATGTAGTAGTATAGTATATACATAGTGAAATGAATGGATTGTATTTATTTCGTGTAAATAAAAAAAGCATTTCACTTCTTTGCTAAGTGAATATATTGCACTTTGCTACACAGAATTTAATTTTTCATAACCAATGATTTAGAGCCTATTTGCTTCCTACATTCATCTTTTACGAGACATTAATACCCAGGAATATAGTTTAATCTATAGGCTTGCAATAAAAATCCGTAGCTTTTAATTTATGTTATCTTGTTCCAAATAAGAGAGAGGAATCAATATTGTGTTTACCTAACTTATTCCACTAAGAGAAATTAAACTATTTTGTCCACAGATTGTTTTATTATGATAAAATTTTGTAAGTACGTATAACTTCAGTATATATCATGAATAAGATATAGGTATACCTACATTAGGCATTTAATTAGGTGTATGCATAATAATTTGCATAATGGGTAAGTAGTTTTCCGGTTGAACGCGTTGCTGGCAGTGATGATACGTATATCTTTGGCTGGCAACAGGAAGATGTGTTCAGCTCAATGCGTATGTACAGAATTACAGATGTATGTAGTAGGTAGGTATGGGTTTTGCAGTTGATAGTAATTTATCCGTGAGTTGTTGTGGCTGGCTGGTTTGACTGTGTGTGAAATTGATTTGCAACAAAAGAATTGAGACGAAGGATTCGGATACGCAAGGAAATCAAGTAACAAACCCAACCCAGGTGTAAACTCTAATCCGACCAATTTATTTTCCTTTATTATTCAATGAGGTGTGGAAAGGATGGCTTACTATTCGTTTGATACGGTGACATTGACTGATGAGTTCGTAAGCCCCTAATGCTCTGCAAACTATGTTGCTGCTTTTGTTTAGCTCGGATTTTTCTCAAGAAGTAGTCCAATAATGTTTTATCTATGGCAAGGACTATGTAACAACTTATTCTACACAACACACCAAACCAAACAATAAGTAGCAATAATATCTATGCTTGCTATATCTGAATCAATTATTATGTTTATTCAAGTGTACGAAACGTGCTACTTACTACGTACCATTTTAATTACAATTACTTTGCATTTACTACGACTGGCCAATAATAAAAGAATGTAATACTTAGTACATTATGTTGTGCAGATGCCCAGGAAGCCTGAAAATCGTAAAAGGCTTCAGTAATTGTTAGACATGATATTTTTAGGCGAAATTGGATACCCATTTGTTTTACCTTTCCAAATTTTTCTTTTTTTGAAACTTCACTCCACGCAAGAGAGTAATTATTTTGATTTTGCTTTTAGTATGTTTAAATGAAACTAGCACATAAAAGAGAAATAATTGTTCCTCCCGCTGATGTATAAACATTGTGCTTCGTAAGAACCATAGTCAGTCAGGATGACAGAAACAGAAACAAACCAAGCACGTTGCAAGTTTGCAAGATCACTTCCCCCTTTTCTCACTTTACTCACACTAAAACCGTTCGTTACACTTAGGTTTCTAGTATTCGTGAAACTTTTAGAGTAGAAAATCAACCAGTTTCCAATGTTAGTTGTGGAAGCATTTCATCTCACTCAGCGCCGTCTACATTTGGCTTTTGCAGTTTGAAATTGAGATGTTTTCTATTGAGAAATAGTTCATAGAAGTCACAATAGAGTTCCCTGTTTGTCTGCAGTCTTTCGTGGGCTTACTGCAATATCTTTCAGATTGTATAAGTTGAGATTTCATGTATTTAGATTACGATGAGACAGTAATTTAGGTATCTGTGTAGTTACTGTAAGTAAATATATCGAAAATTCTGATATTCATTTTATTAATTTACTATAATTTTCTTCTTTTGGCATCAAAATCCTTTACATTTTAGGATATTTGAAATACATAGTCGTCGACCCTTCTACAAAACCTATGCATAGAAAACATATTTAAGTATAGCCAAATAACACCAAATTACTTAAACTAGTTTACAACATAACATTTATAAACATCAATTTCCTTCTATTCTGACATTGACACAGGGGCTTTCATAAGTTAAAAGTTAATGGTATAAAGTGTTGGCAGATTTTTTCGTCATAATGATACACGTGATACATGGTTGTGTGGCATGTAGTATCTTCGTATAGGAGAGAAATTAGTAAATAGCTGTGAGTGAATGCTTCTCAGTCTAATATTTGTATGTACAATTATATTAAGCCAGCTCAGTCACACGCTCTCACCAACTACATTAATATAAGCATGAGGTTATGTAGATATTAAAGAATAAAAGGAAATGCTGACAATGAGAATGGGCCATGTCATTAATCCGACAGGGGAAGAGGAAGAGGCAAGAAAGCCACACCTTGTTTCTTTTGTTAATCGATCAGCTTAAATATTTACGTACATTAAAGAGGGCAGAGTTCGAATGGAGGATTAAGCAAGTGGCTAAGACTCGGTTGGGCTTGAGATTTTCTTCATCTGTAAGCGCATAGTAAAAGTTCAGCATCGAAGTTGGTAGGTGCAATTTATTTATATTCCTTTGTTCATTTCAAATGCAAAAAATTATAACAATTGCATACATCTCTGCATGCAGACTTTAAATGTGCTTCATTGGGTGTCTTTTATTTATAGTTACATAATGTTAATCGTATTTTCACAAGTTCTAATACAAAGCTGAGGTAAAAATTCATCCAATTTTTTGCTGTGCGTGTCCGGTATATGCAAAAAATAAACATTGCGGATAGTCGTGACTTCTTGCGGAGGCATTTATATAATTGTCAATAAAGATAGCAATTATACTTATTTGTAAAACTAAGCTATAGTATAATACAGTCTACATTAAAGAAATTATTTTTATTATCGGTAACTAACATATTATAGGACCAAGCGTGGCAGAAATTGGATCAGACACTTCTATACTTACAATACAACACACACATTTAATATACAATGTCAAAAGCTTGAATACAATTCGCGATTACAACGAAAATGTACTTCCTTTGCAAGTATTCAATTCTCTAGTTAAATACATTTCAACACAATCACTAGATATGCAGCTCAATTTACTCTACTACTAGTTTGTCTTTTCAATTATGCTTTTATCTATAATTAAATTATCTTCGAGCGCTTTTAGCAAGATGAGTTCTATATAAATTAATCTCTATTAATCCCTGGGATATAATTATTCTTTGGAATCCTGATATACAACCGTAAAAATACTACATCAGCAGTGTTTTTTTTAAATATAAGTCAATGATAAGGGTAAATTATTCAAATATATATTGCAAAAATGTTGGTAAATATCAAAAATTATAACACCCCATTGGAAATTCTTAATAAACTTTAACTATCGTGTCTGCGGCTGTAAGCTGCATGTTTTAAGATTACATTTATTGTATGGTGTAGTGCAAAGTACACATGGCCATGTATAGTTGTATTGTATGAAAGTAAAGTGGTTAAGTTAGAATTAAGACGATTGTAGATCAGATTGAGGAGATTGGGTTGTGGATAACAAGGATGAGAGAAAAGGAAGTGAGGAGAATAAAGGAAATGAGAATAGGACGAAATGCTCTGTAATAATGAATAAGATTGAGATTGCTCCATAGTTTTTTCTCTGATATAATTCCGTCGCAGAGGAATAATATATTTTCTGGGCTTGACTGCTACACTCTTGCTTATCGTTGGGTTTAGTTTGTGTGTACTGCATTGTACATGTACTGACTTGGAGTATCTGTAGCTGTACATTACATAAAGAGAACATTAGCGATGTGATGAATTCAATTGAATTGAATTCACGAAGGAAGGAAGAAGTAGGCACGGCTCTTCACGGCAGTCAGGGTGTTATCTCTCCCTGCTCATCTTCAATCTTATTTCCAAGTTGCCCACAAGAAGGTCTGACTCGCACGTCGCAAGCAACTAACCAACTCCTTTCCTTCGTCCACGCCATAAATATTGAGAGGCTCTATCACAATCGCATTACTTGCTAAAGTGGTCGTCGCTCTTCGGCGGAAGGTCCCTTACCCACTCACTCACTTAGTTACAGTTAAAGTACTACTGTACTCACTGGAAATACCCTCCTTATAAGTAAACAGTAGTTCTATATAAATAATATGCTTCGAGAATATACTTTTTACTTATATATCTTATGCAGCAAACATTATATATTTACTATTAGGTTCCTATACACATTATTACAATGAAGGGCTTCGGAATACCAAGGAGCACCATACGCCAATACTCATGCTAAATAAAAGAAGATTCTCTGCTCTTCTATTTAGCATGCATGCTGAAGTTACCCGGATGTTTACAAGCTCCCTACATAATATGTAATTACATACAGTAGCTATTTTACAGCTGACACAATGATGTAGATACCATTTTTGATTACATTTACTTTTAATATGCATTTTAATACATAAGCGAATGTGTTAATCATATGAATAGCTATTTAAAAGACATACCCCGAAAACAATTTTTTCATTTTTGCAATATGATGTGCGTGTTTCATATTAGTTATCCTGTGAAAACAAAAATTGCATATATTAGTATTATACTACATAGATACATTATTACATACTAGCCTTGCGTACGCACTACGCAGTGAGTATTACATACCGTATTATACAGTAAATGTCAAGGGGACAGAAAGTATAGTAGGCAGATCAGCCAACTGAGATAGAGTATATTTACATCCATCCGTATATGTTAACATTAGACGCCAGAGATAGTGAAACCTCGTTGCACTTCTGTTGTGGTACTGCCAGACTGCCAGTCTTCACGAATTCGGATTTATAAATTCAGCCAGAGGGGGAGCAGGGAAAAAGAAATAACATAACAGAACATTGTAGTATGTGATATCATGTGTATATAGGGACAGGGACCTACTTAAATACTTATACGTAACACACATGTACTGTTACATAGCATTTCTCCCGGGTAGTATATAGTATACGAACTATACATTACTCATGCAATAAATATGTACATACGTATATAAATACCCGCTCTCTGCTGCATTCATTATACACACATTGCCCACACTCTTGTAATAATACTATTTTGTACAATGAGATTGAGATACGGACGATATGGACTCACTACATAAATAGTCCGCACTTTTATTCTACCCTTGCCTGGCATAGTTTTAACATCCACTATACTAAATGCATTGCAGTCGTGAAATTACAAAAAAAGTGGGGATGGTTTTAGTTTGTTTCCTATCCTACCCAGTACATACTGAATGTATGTATGCAGTGCCCCACTGTTAAAAATATTCTATATCCTATATCAACATAATATAATGATATCACATTATATTATGTAACTGAATTATATAATGCTACAAACGACACATGATATTGTTTGTACATATTATGTATTTGCTATACTGTTATAATGGTTTACAATTTATAACATTATAAGAAACAGCAAGGAAGGGATGTAAATGAAGTTGCATTGGGATTCTATTACTAAATTCTGAATCCATGAGCTCATTGAAGTAGAGGCAAGGAAGCCGAGTTCATAGTCTCTACTGGAAATCCAAATGACACGACGAAATCTTGTAGATTTGCCACTGAGTGCTATGCGATGCCATGTCATGCCAAGCCAGCGTGTTGTTAGCTAGCTCCTGAGGTCGAGTCCGGATGAGAGTTTGGCTGACGTTGTTGTTACTTGGTTCCTGAAGTATTTAGACATCCCGTTGCAAAGACAGTTACCGTTACTCTGCAACTCTGTCGCATAATTTTCCGTAGTGTTCGATTACGTTCTCCAATTTCAATCTTATTGTTAAATACTTTGTTAGCATTAGCTATGTCTATCTATTTAGTAGAGCAAGTGTTAGTGTTTTAGTACAGTATAACATTACAGAATCACACGGCAGATTATACCCATCGTATAACATTTATGTATAATACTGTAAGCACTTAATTATGTATGCTTTTCTAGGCATCAGGAATGCATTTATATTACAACAACTACAATGAACTACCGCTACTATAAATATTTACCATAATATTTATCAGAATTATAGCATTAGTAGCTTAGTATAAGAGATTGTGGAGACTTGGATCTTACGCCCGTATCATTTTCAAGTTCAATGGTAATTATTTGCTAGGGTGAATCTAAAATTACCAAAGGAAAGTGTCTAATTACTCATTAGTAGACTTTAATTGAGGAATTCAAGCTTTCAAAGATCAAGCCTTGCTAATTGATATCCTCGCTTTCCGCTTGTGATATCCACACCTACGATTCCATATTCCATTACATAATTAATGATCTTTCGTAGATAGGTATATTCCCTATTTCAAGTAATGCTATACACTTACTTATAATAAGTCAGTTACTAAACTACCTACATTATGCGTATAAATACTGCAGTTATACCATCTGACAGAATTGTCTGTAGTTTTAAAGCCTTTGGAGCTATTACTGATTTAAGAGCAATCTTTAGACTCTTATAAAACCATAATTGACGAAAAATAACGAAATCACTAAATATTTGAAACCTGAAATTAATGTAATGATCAATATGACAAATTCCTGAAATGAATGATAATAATCCGAAGAAAGTTTTAAGTAATTACTGTATATCTTGAGCATTGACTTCCTACCATATGGAAAAGTTTGTCTTCCATTTCACAAGCTCTCCAGTTTGATTTCCTGAAGGAAGTTGACATCTGGAGTTTTCTTGAGCCGCAAAAAGTTTACTTTCCCTCCTCCTGAGCTCATCAATCAATCACTGTACTTACATAAAGACTAATGACTTAAAGATTCGTACTACTCGGCGTGTAAACTTTTACAACTTGGGTAGGGCTTACTCCTCATCGTCATTCTAAAACAACTATAGATATACGAACTAAATAGTAAGACTGATAAATCCTTGCAATTATCTATCCTAAAAGGTATGTGCACCATGAAACATTTTGTGTTCTACTGCAAAGTAACTACTCTTTAACAATTCTGTGTACGTAGCTTTGGCTACACACCTTTGCCAAACTATATCGGTGTTTCCTTTTGATCTTGAGAAGCTTTGAGTCTGTCGGTAATATCACAAACTAAAACTTTGTGCAGAATCTGCTGTGCAATGGTACCCACGGCGCTGCTTAGAGATAATATCTTCATAATATTCTATTCTACTAATATAGTGTTCACTATATAGGCATATTAGTGTTTAATATTTATTTCAATGTTTCAATTCAAGCTGTCTATAATAGAAATAATATATTTTTTTTATAATTCTCATTAAAATGTTAGTACTCTTTGCTCCCGATATTTTCCTTGCTTATTAGTAGTAAAACATATTTAACATTTCAGAATTGTTTAGGATTTGGAGGTTTAGTAACTTTGTGAGGTTTTATATTATTAAAACAGTAGGATAGAAGAGTATTATTGTTTGTGCCATTGGATTTATTGTATTGAAAGTGAAACATGGGCCTGATCCGATGCCATTGACGGCCCCCGGAGTAAAATAGATCAATGAGAATAATTGACATTTACAATATTTAATATAGGGCCCCCATATCTATCTCATCGATGTATGTACAGATACTTATGTACATAAAGTCCCTTGCCATTTCCCATATTAGTAACAATATACTAATAGCAGTAGCATTGAGTGAGTATTAAAACGAGTATGAAGCACGTAAGTCTGTCTATACGTGCAACAAAATACAATTTATGTACACTATATGGATGATATTACTGAGTTACGGAGAGGGATGTTGCTCCATATAAGATAGGTACAGATGTAAAAGCATAATTCTTTGAGGTCTAGTCGATGTAGGTTTGTTTTGTAAACACATGTGGACCCGTACATAAAAATAAGGTCTAAAATCCATACCTATGGGTTAGTTATGTCACATAATGGAAAGGCCCTTTTATTTTGATATACGATGATGTGGTGTGTGTGTGTGAGTATTGTGTACACACTTACTACTCATACTACTTATATTACATTACTATTTACTATGATGTATGTAAGAAATGGTTGTCCTCTGGCCTACCACTACTATTCTCTATTCACTACTCACTCGAAATAAATATGGGCAGTAAAAGTTCACTGTCGAAAGGAGGGAAGGCAAGGGAATGGAAGGCCCCATCATAATATCGCATCAGCATTGCACCACCACAAATGAAACAACCACCAGAAGATCAGATCAACATTAACCAAACCATTGCTTTAACTAACACTACTGTCAGTTCACATTCAAGTTCAGCCAGAGCTAGTTTCATTCCCAATTTTCTGTCTCACGTACAACTCAACAACATAAAAATTAAAATATACACCGGATTGATTGCCGGTACTGCTAAGGTGTGTGCGAAGTATGTGACTGCTGTTCTAATCGAACTCTCAACACTTACCGTGACTGTCTTGTCAGTTTATAAACTTCGTAGTGGGTTGTCTATAATCTCTTACCAAGTATAAATATTATAGTATTATGCAAGATTATATAATATTCCACAGATTATTGCTATTAAATGCATAACCTTCAAATGTTCTGTAAATATAGTTTTGAATAAGTGAGTGCAGAAATGAAATTTACCAAAACAAAATTTGAGATAACTAAAGTGTCATAGGAATTAATTGTCTCTTTATTTTATGGATTTAAAAAGCTACTAGTGTGGAGTGTGTGTAATGATTTAGAGACTTATCAAACAGTGCATTAATCTGTATTAACTTATATCTACGTGATTTACGTATCTATAGTATATGAATTGCTAATTTCAATTTTTTGTCTTGTGGGATAACAATTTTGGAATTATTTCGTTTAGAATTTATTTTTCTAATTAGGCAAATGAAAGAAAGTAAAACTGCATTCAACATTTTCCTAGTGCTAAAGGCTACAAGCTACAGATGTATTTACCCGTACAATATTCTATTATATTCTACAGCTCGCATTTACTGACAAGATTGAGATAATACTACAATAACTTTTTGTAAGTATATTAAAAATGCAATAAATCTTGTGAAAAACAGTGCATAATATATTTGATAAAGCATAATCATGTATCTTAGGACCGTGTTCTTAAATATGTTTAATTTAAATGAATGAATCTATAGTATATT
>JAQFYC010002763.1:0-23764 GCA_034694165.1 Tomocerus mixtus | reverse complement strand
AATGATTACGGAAGCGACTATCTTAAATGCTTTAATTATGATGGAAAAGTGGACACACACACACACACACACACACAGACAGGAGCTCTACATAAGCCCTGGGTCGGGCTAAAACTATTATAGTATATGTTGTTTAGTAGCTACCTATACCTAGTTTTTGTATATCTCTCCTAAATGCGTCATTATATTATCCTATAATACTATTATGTAAATTATTTCTTACAATTTTTTGTCATTTTATACAACACTACACATATACAATGATCATATTAATATAAATGTTACGTGAACCAAGCAAAAAGTATAGTGTCGTATAATATGAAATCTTATACTACCTTTTCATTTACCAATGCTATACACAAAATATGTAAACTGTATAACCATATTATATTTCCTATCATGTAAACCGTGCATACTGTAGCTGTATGTATTTATGTATCAAGAATCTATCTATCTGCTCACAATAAAATACAATTCAAATATCTGGCATCACATAAATAACATAATAATGCATTCTTCAAACTGTATCATCGTTTTCAAAGGCAGCTTTAAACGACAACGGACAACTAAGGATATCGGGACGTTAGGACCTCAAAAATCTTCAGAAATTAAAGGGAAATTTTGAATGTGGAAGATTGTACTAAATATTTATTTGGCGAGCACTGTATTTGCTAAAATAAGTAATAGCATCATATAATTTACCTACATAAAATCCTTAATTAACAAAATCCATCACATACTTTCTGTATATCTATTGCCATTGGCTATGCTATGATGTAGATAAAGTTCACTGCACTTCCTGCGACGTGAATGTATCTATTTCAAGCTCATACCCAACTCATATATATGTATAATATCTACTATGTGTACTACATAATCTAGTTAAGTTAAAACAAAATAATCTTGGCTTTGTGCATTATTAGTAGTATATGAAATGCGAAGCATGAACTGCATACTTGTAGCAGTATAATATTCTACACATTCTAAGAATAATGCATAGGAAACTATTTCGTGTTTACAGAAGTTTCATATTTAAATAATCTGGTGAAAGCACCCTTTCTATGGTGAGATTACTCTATATCTGTACTACTGCGTCAATGGATACGTACTACATATAATAAACTTTGTATTTAACTATAAACAAATGTATCGTGTTACTTGAAAAGGAATAAGGAGACGAGGCGCTTCGAAGCAAAATAATGAGTGTAAGGAAAAGAAAAGGAGGATTATGTAGCTTACCGAGATTATCATTAGTGAGATCATATCTGTCCCCATTTTCTTCAGGATGTTTGTAGCCGGGGCCATTAGCATAACTTAATGTGGTGTACGGCAAGTCATCAACATCAGAAATACCAGCAAAACCCAATATGGGATTTCCACGTTGCGGGTAGCCGCTTATGGTCATTGTGTGTGCATGGTCTGCCGTCACGACGATGAGAGAGTCCTCCTCCGAAGTGAGCTCGGTAGCTGTTGCTACAGCCGCATCCAAAGAAATCGTCTCTACAAGGGCCTTCTGGGCTTTCGTTGAGTGATGTGCATGATCTATTCGGCCACCTGAATTAATCAATCATGATGATTCTTCATTGTCATTCACCGTATGCTATCTTACGTTACTCATCACCAAAACTCAAACCAAGTTATTTAAGTCAAACCACTTTATGTTCATATAGGTAGCAAGCGGACCCTCCAGCATACAAATACCTAATGCTACGTAGTTGTACTATTATTACTTATTAGATAGGTAGGTAGGTACCTTACGTACTTAAAATACTAAAATACTAGATACTACTTCCCTTTTCTACGTTTACTCCGAACTCAGACGAAACATTAATTAAACGTGATTTCATTAATTATTGTCATTGCCTTACTATTCGACTACAGACCCTCTATTGGACTTGCCAGCAAAGTTACGCTTAGATAGGAACTAAGTAAGTATATGTAGCTACCTATTCAAGTACTAGCATTTGTTGTAAGTGTATCTTTGTACATTTTCACTAAAGCCCTGTGTATTGCCACAATGATAAAGTCTAGTGGCGTTTAGAGGAGAAAATTGAGGTAATCAACCTCTAACATAATTGTAAGGGTTTCAGGTTGCATTTTGATTGAAATTCCTGTTCAGGAATCGTTAATTTTTCAAATGAAAGTAAAAAAAGAATAAGGCTGTCCCTTCAGAATCGAAAGGTGACGGGAAGTATGTATGCTACAATAAGGCTCGGCCTAAAAATTGTGTTGGGTCGGGATTTGGGTTGGCTTAGAAAAAAGGCTGGCCGTTTTTCTTCTCTAAAACCTTTCTCTCCTTTCACCTCCGTACTTATGGAATACACCAGACCGGATGAATGATTATTTCCATGCATTTTCACGTGTGCAATGTTCGCCTTCAGCATCCTTTCTCCATTACATCTTGTATGTAACAAGTATCCTATGCGTGTATTTATATGTTTGCCACTTATACCCTACAAACGCCAAGTTTATTCCATTGCATTGTGCATGTTACGTAATACATTGTACCTAATGCTTCCCCACATTTATTTATTTATTGTCCGTGACGTTTATCAGTGGATCAATCTACCGCACATTAATTCGGGCAAAGATTAGCACTAATGGAGTTTCCACATACACTGCCTGCACTTACATAATGCACTATTAAATAGTACTAGTAGTACGTACAATTACCACTATCTTTACCCTTCCCAGTTCATCTATTAAATTAGTCTACAAGAATAGACAGCATCACATCACAAGGATTTGCTCCAGTTCCCTGATTTCTGCCAAAGCAGTACAAGGCTCTATAAGTATGTTCACTTTACTTTGTATGTAAACTTTACACTGTTGTTGTTTGATCGGTAAATTTTGTGCATTGAGCTGAGTAGATGTATGAAAAAGCTACTTTGCAATACATATTGCTTAGGCACACAGTATCAACAGGCAGTTAAAACAGGTGCATACATATTACCATGTCTACCTATCAAAATCGTTTTATTTTTAATGAAAGTTCGTAAGGTAGTTATCGCAGTAGTCCAAAAGTAGTAATAGTTTATAAATACTAATAGTAGTTTCTTCATTGTTTTACATACAATAAGTAATAGGAAAGTATCTCAAATATTTCCCCCTTAACATTGATTTTAGAGAATTTTTTTACGTGAACGTATATGAATTTGGATAACTTGCCTCGATTTGTTTAGTTAGCAAGAATAAAAAGTATTAAGTACATGTACCAAATGGCACTGTGATACTATGACATACATATACATATTATGTATGTACAAGACACATATTATAGTATCGGGATGTATCACAAACTTTGAACAATATCTACTTCTTTTACTCCTCAAGGCATGCTGTAAACAGATATCTAAGCAATGAATAACATAACTGTTTGATCTTTTCAAATATTTAGCAATAACATTGGAATGTTAGCTGAAAAGCTCTGAAAAAATCTATTTATGAATATTCTGCTGATGGTCCTTTCGCAGCAGAAGAGAACCCGTGTGTTGCAAACACGTAATATTAAGGTTGCATCAAGGCAAATCAACTGTTCCCTTCCCCCCATTCATTAGCCTTTGTTTATTGTTATTTATTACTATACTCAGCATAACATATTGTACACATTACAACATATATGTACACAGAGCAGCGAAGAGCTTATGGAATTGACAAGCAAAGCAAGGGGAAAGAAAAATATTAAAAGTTAATGTAACGTACCTTCAATAAATAGAAAGAATCCCTTTGGATTTTTACTGAGAATATCTATTGCTATTTTAGTCATTTCTGGTAGACTAGGATCAGCATTTGCATCAGCATCTGTCACGTAATCCATATGATCATAACTGAAAAGCCCTGAAATGAAGGATTGTTTAAATAAATTATAATTTAGGCAAAGTACTTACAATATATAGATCAATATTATAATGGTATTACACTTCTTATTACTTAAGCATACCTTTACGTATTAGTATGTAACATAGTATGTATGTACCTTTACCTATAGGTTTTCGAAGTAATTTTGTAGGTGGTAGGCACCTACTCTCAGTAAGGCTTTATTATTACTTTATATGTCTACCAATGTTGAATTTTCACATATGCTTAAATATCAAAAGAGCGTACACGCTATACAGTAGAAGCTCAAAGAGGAGTAGACAAATAAAATCTCTGTGGGAATGTTAGCAGTGCGCTATTTATACTTTTCGACTGCTTTATACTACTACTAGGTAATGTAAGGTATAATATGTACTTTATGTCTAGTGTATTAATATAAGGTCACTATAAGCTGTAAGTACACAAAGAACCTACCAAGTAAATAATCCGTTTGACTAACATTGACATTGATTAGTTGGTCTCGATTCCAAACGTATTTTGCTTTATTAGCTGGTTTCGTTTTTGTCCATGTCTGAATTAGATTTTTTCCATCTCTCCTTCTACCAGGTTGCTTGGATTCTACATCCAAAACTGACGTAGGTGTCAGCTCCCTTCGACCACCACCTAAAATTACCTTTACAAAATACCTTGTGATACAATTAATCGTACTTTTCAATCCTCTCTTAACGAGTTGCCTATCTTACAAGGGCCATAGCCATAACTACTAGGTAGGGAGGTAACCCGATATGTGTATCACAGCTGTGATCCACATAAAGTATTTAATTTTAGTATATTTCCAGCAGTATTTTCCTATGATTACTGTGCAGTGACTTTTTATATAGTAGTATTTACAGTATTATGATACTGTAAGTACTATTTGTATGTAAAAAGCTTTCCAAAATATTCTACAATTTTGGATCAGGGCCCTTTAGGAATAAACTTTGATGATCGGGTCCCTATAAATAGTAGTTAAGCTTTTGCCCTTGAATTTGAGATATTTCCATGTAGTATTTTTTAATCAAAAAGGTTAAAACTTTTCAAAAAGTTGTAGTATTGAGTAGCTACGTTAATATTTTTTCCAACATCCCCCAAAACAAGTTGTTCAGCAATATCATCACAGCTATCAGGATTTTCTCCAGCTTCCCTCATTGTCTTATCACTTTCCCAGTCTCGATCTGCAATGTGTGCATACGTTCCTGCAGGACTTGCATGAGTAACTCGAGTTGTGGTTATCAATCCAGTAGATTTTCCAGCTGCCTATTAACAGACAATGTATTTAGTACCATTTACGTAAACTTACTTTCGAGTATTTTGCGTATCAGCTTATTGCAGTCGAATGAGCAAAATGATTTCACCAATATTGGAAAAGCGTAAAAGTTACAAAAGAGTACCCTAAAGCCGTTACATTGTATGAGATTGTCTATAGTACTTTAAGGCAATTTATACGAATTATTACAAAATACTAAAATTAAACCTGCATCAAGAATCTACTATTAGTACTATATCCTCTTTACATTCAGGCAATATTAGTAATTCTATGTCATATGCAGTACAATCGCTTGAAATACATTAAAACCGTGCATATCTCTAGATGAAATGCGGAGAAATCACATCTCGTGTATTCATACAGGTAAGCCACATGAGTACCTAACAAAATCACTGTTGTTACCTAATTTGTTTTTGTCTAGCGCTGTACTGTGTGGGCATAGCTATAGCAGTCAAGTCAAGACTAATGAAAAGGGATTACCTAATTAAAATGTAGTAAGGAGATCAAGCTCATTTTGTAAATATGTTTTCCTTGATACTAAATTATAGATAGAGCATTATGTTTTACAGTAGTGTGTAGTATACATACTATGCACATATACATGCTCGTAGGCGTTTTCTTATATTAAGGAACAAAAAATTTAATCATTCAAAAGTCAGGGAATAAAGTAGCATAGCGATGAGCAACCTGCCAAGACAATTATACTATGTATACTTTTCAGAAATCTAATGTGAAAAGCAGAAATTCATAGGAGCTTATTTTCTGTAATACTGCATATTTATGAGTAACGCAGAAAATTGATAAAAAAAATATCCTTGAATCCCTTTCCGATATTTCCCTGATTTCATTTTGTCAGAAATCCCATGGAATTATAATTTGCAAAACTAATCCTTTTCCAATTCTAATCTCACAATCAGTAAGAATTTTTTCTAGCTGTCTCGCAACAAGCGACCTATACATATGTACCGCATTCAAATATTGCTACGTATTCTTTTGTTTTACATATTCTTTCACAGTATTCAAGAAATTACTCAGTTGCAAGCTGTAATATCAAGGGTAAAGGGACGGAATATCCATTGCGACAGAAAAGCCCGTGGACAAAGAGACCGGAGGAAGGAAAGTCTCGTGCTGCTATTTACTTTACGTTTGTGTGGTAACATAATATACTTTATATCAAATCTCTAATAGTAAGCGGAAGGTCATTGCTCAAACTGATACTTAAAAGTGATCCCATCCTTACCAAAAATGAATTACATAAATTCAATAATTTTAATTTAAGCCACAGCGCACAGATGTGTACGCTTACGTTGCGATGATTGGTGCAACTTGGAATTTGATTTGAGAGTTAACGTTTACTTATTAGTATTAGGTAGGGAATTACGGTGCGGTGTAGTGGAGACGGAGACTAGCTCTCATGACTTTTAGGGACTATCCCATTTGGTTTCACAATTTCTAAACTGCTAACAGTGTTCGATAGCAGTATGTTATGGAGCATCTCGTTTCCAAGACCAACTAATAAAATAAGTGAAGGTAGTCCGAAGCTATAAATAAATTGATAGATATACCTTTAATACTTAGAAAGGAACAATCTATACCCAAATTGTCTCCATATGGAGCGAAAGTATACTCATACAGGAAGGAATACTAATATTTCCACTCAAAAAATACTGAACTACAGAAAAGTAGACAGAAAAGGCGATCGAATCCGACATTAATCAGAGAACCGCAAAGAGTATATAGAATTGACTGTAGACATACACATCATCCGAAATCTTTATAACATCTGTCTTTACTTGTACTTATATACTAAAGTATAGTTATAACCTACATACATGGTTCTTTTCAATATAACTAAACTGGTAGCCAATATCATATCCACTCCCATTTACGAGCAATATACGAAAATTGTAAATCATCCTATTGTAGTAAGAAAGTACTTATGGAGAGGTACTCACCGCGATTAGACTTGTTGTACTTGTACCGGTACCTTATATTTCTTAATGTATATTTCCAAAGGGAAAGCTTTACTCTCTTCTGCTTTACTCTATGCCTATAACTTACTTAGTAACATTCATCAGTGATTACAATTTCCCAATGCATGAAAGGCGATCAGATTATGAAGAAATGTCAATATACCATACCAGACTTTGATTTTTATGGTTAGCTTAGTAGACATGCAATTGGGAGAATTGACTGGCTGAACATTTGAGACTGCCTGATGAAAGGGGTTCGAGGATTGCCGGATCTTTAGTTGCTTTAAGCACCAACCTGTAGTACTCACCAGCTATTGAATTTGGAGGTTCTTAAGTAGCAACGGTACTTAAAGTATATGAAATGATGTACTTAAGCTTTGGCCAAGTTATTACGTAGGTAAATAATATAATGCCAAAGCTTCTTACATTGTCTGTAATAGTCACAAAGATGCAACAGGAATTCAAAAACCCTTGTGCAAATAGTAAACCAATCAATCAGATAATAAGGATATAAATCTTTAGTATACATAGTACATTATAGTGTAATTAGCAGCACTAGATATCATTTTGGAGCTTTTGGTATAGGCATCTACACTTTCCCTGGCTTGACAGAATATTTCGGAAAGAATTTAATACAAAATCATTACTGGCCGCTTTCTTTTCTACTATCGATTAAGATCAAGTAGGAATAACTTTTTGGAAACACCTATGACAATATATGTACCAATTACATAATATTTTGCGAAGATTACAAAACAAGGTTTGGGCTGAATAAGCCAAGTAGTTGTCAATTCAAAGTAGTTTGACTTAACTATTCGCCAGCTACTTAGCCTATTCATCTCATTTTTACTCAACAGTACGCAGAAATTATTAGAAAGCTGACATGATCTGATTATCTATATATCCTATTGAATAATTCAAAATTCATTTTGGAAATTCGTTAAAAGAATCTTCAATGTCTTGCTAATTTACGTAAAACCTATAGGTAGTTTAAATGGCATGAGGTAACAGTATGAGGTAAATCAAATATATCTTCCCATCGCAATTACCCTCAATATTCCCATTCTATAAGCAATTTTATCATTTTATCTAGAGAATCTTGACTCAATAATTCCATTGATAAATCGTTTAGATATTGATCACATTATGATCACCCATTCCTACTCTGCGTGGAAAACTCCATGAAAAACGACTTGGAATAAATCATTGTATACATATATAGGGCATAGGGAAAAGTAAGGAAAATAGAATAAGGAGTTGCCTACAATCCTTATATAAGGATGATAAATACTATATAAGGATTTTAGGCAGCTCCTTATATAGTATTTATCATTCTTATACATAATATGTACATCCACCACGCAGATGAGTTATTGAATACTCTTTCAAGTACATAAATATGACTAGAACTTTGTACTGATAGAAGTATATATTCCTAATACAAAATATAAAGTATTGTAGTGATTTGTCCGATATAAGTATTTTTAGCATGCATAGTTCTGTTCTGTTGGATAAAAGCGTATCTGCAAAAGACAAGTTCTTACGCTAGCTCCCTACGTACATTTGGAATCCTTTTTAATGTTACTTAGGTACGGGATGGTGAAAGGAGAAAAGAAGAGACAGACAAATTGAGTGAAGGCTGAGACTTGACTTCTGTGACCCTTCGTCAACCAAGAACAAGGATATACGTAAGTTCATTTCCTTTGGCTTCAGATTTTTTTTGATATTAAATGCCAACTAGGTACATACTATGTATAAGGAGCACTTTTTGTATCTTACAGTAATAGGAGAAATGTAGAAGAGGAATACAGTTATGATGGCATATTCTGTAAGTATATATATGTACGTACATACATACTCTTGCTCTCTGTGAACATTAGAAAACAGAAATGTTCTTATTATCAACCTCGGAGTGGAAGTCAGAAGTGGAGTGCCAAACCAAACCAACCCTAACCAGCTTTGTATGTACTATTAGTAGTCTGTCGTATTTCCTCCGTATTATTTCTTTGTCATGTGTGAGTGAAAGTGTAGCTCGACACATATTACGCGAGGCAAGGAGATAGATCGGCAAAAGTAAAGCCAACAGCCAAACCAGCCTTCTTACCCCCAGAGAGAGAAAAAGAAAGAAGTTTTTGGCAATTTGTGTCAATTAATCAGGAGGGCTTGGCTTTGGTTGGTGAGAAAAAAATTCTGTAACATCAGCGAGCTGCCGCACTATATAATCCTCCTACTTCTGACTTGACTTCATACCTCTTTAGTTTAGTTGCTTTACTTACTACTTACATCACATCACATTCACCTATGCACTTACAGTTACAGTTACAGCCAAGTCAGTAAACTAGACAGATGAACGAACTACTTATAGTTACAAGGACACATTCTCACTAGTAATAGTATAACATCTACTTAATTCCGCATCTCAGAACGTAGAATCCTACTCAACCAAACCAGTTACAATTCCATGCACGCCGAAAAACAAATCGAATATTAGGGAACAAGAAATTTCAGTCGCAGTCTATCCTACAGGCGTCAATTAGTTCACACAAAAATGTCAATTAGTTGAATTGGGGAGATTCCCAACTTGAGTACTTGACAACAATCCCATTTCTACTGCTAATTGGTTAGATGGACAGTGCATATAGGTACTAAGATTGCTTTTTTGCAGGCCGACGTAATCTCCAAAGCTTAACTATGCAGCCTGTATATACAATATGGTTCCCACACTACATTTAATTAAATATCACATCAAATACAACAAAGAGCAATGCCTGACCTGGTCTGGCCTGGCTATGGACTCCCTGGTCTTGTAAAGTAAAATGTACCACCGTTATTAGTCTGTCTGTCTCCGTGCGTGCATGCCGATTAAAATCACTCGGATGGATTTGTGCAAAACTTTCACATTCCTTTTGTACACACTTTCCCCACGGTCATGCACATACCAAGTAGTATGTATAGCGATGGATATACGTAAGTAAGTTTTACAATGTTATATATATAACGTTCAAGTAGTATGTACTATCTATGTACGTGTTTCCGGGTAGTGTGTATGTGAGATGAATGTGTGGAAGTAGTAGGTTTCACTTTAAACCTGCAGTGTAAACTGTACTAAATCTACCTGCCGGGTATTTTGGTATTAGTCCTAGGTACCTACGTACTGTATGTTAATACCCGTTCTGTCGATATGAGTACTTTATTTATCTGCTGATGTGTACTAGTGTGACCAAGTAAGTAGAACGGACATTCACTATTTAAGTATGCATGGTACTAGGTACCGCATTCGGCAAAATAGGGACGTTTTGTTTTGTCTAACTTATATAGTTTATACTTCAAGAAAGCGAAGTTACAGTATATCTTGGAAGGATAACTTTATTTTTGTCATTTATACTTACTTTAAAGACAAAGACAGTAGAATGTATTTAATAGTAGTTAATAAGTAGTGAATGTTTTCACACTTAGTTAACTTATTGAAATATTAACTTGAAAAGTGAAGATGAAGAGAAGAAATGCAAATACACCCAAAAGTATATGAAAGCAGAATAATGAAATAAATTCTACAAAGTCGGGTGTTGCAATTTAACCGACACGGTACAAAAGCTGCCAGAACTATGTTATATCACTACCTTCCTTAGAAAATAATATCAAAGAGATCTACTTACTATAGCAGTGGGAGTTTACTGAAGATTCAAAGGAAATTGATTTCTACTAAATTTTCAAAGCAGCATAGTGTAGTACACGCACGCATTTATCTGCATGTATGTATGTTGCCTTTGAAATACTACATACGCTACGAAATGAATGTTAAACTAAATAAATAGGAAATTCCTATTCTGTATGTCAGTGTATGTGATCCTAGTGTGTGATCTGAAATCTGAAAGCCCCTAAATCCCAACCTAGTAATGTTTTACAACTCTATTACATGTTCCTTGTAATTACGTTCTGATTAACTAATCATGAGCAAAGCAGGTAGACAGTAGACAGTTGATTAATTAATATGTCAAGTTATGAATACATAATACGGGCACATTTTACTAAAGTAGAATTTTAGGAATTGCCTATAATATGCATATGTGAACAAAGAAATCTGTACTCAGTTGTAGTATTGTAAGTAGCAGGGTAAATAATTAAAGTATTCTAGGAAAACAGGAAACTGCATAAAGAGCTGCTTTCGTATCACCTTATGACGATTCGCAATTATACCAGTTATCACAAAATTCCTTGAAGTACTTCAATCATTTTGTCAGAAAAATTCAGTTCCGTTGAGCTATTTACTTGAGTGATTTCTTTCCTTAGGGTGCACATACACAGTGCACCGTATGATGTCTAAATTAATGCCCAAGGTTGTTCTCCAAAACTATGCACCTTGTATTGCACCGTTACATTGCACATCATCACACCAAAAGGCATTTTATAATTTTTGGGCATTGGTAGTCAACGTCAACTCAATTAATTTAAATCTACCTGTCCTTACACTACAAAAGTTAATATTCTAATGTATGGTTCTGTAATTGAAAGAAGTGAATTGTTACTTTTCGAAACACACCGCAAGGCCTAATGACTTCGCACGAATTTTCGTTTCCTTTGTAACGTTCAGCCTTCCACCAAACAGCCAAAGTTTTTGCCTCTCCGAATAAGGTTTGCTCCAAAGAATCTCAAAAGTTGGAAACATGATAAATGAGTAAAGATTGTCTGTTGTATGTACTTGTTTCTTAGTATTACAGTAGAATTTTCCAATTAGTACTTTTGGTGCGAATCGTGGTAACCAGTCGGGTCCCTAGTATGTGCCAAATAAAATTGAAACTACTGATATAGTAGAACGGTAAGATAGTTAAATTTGACATCTACTTTGTCTAATGGCATAGCTATAGATGTAATCATCGAGTGCAAAATAATTAGGCTTATAGATAAAGTTGAAAGGAAACTGTTTCAAGGTTGTTTGTTTTTTACTGTTACTGTTAGTCGCTAGCATCTTTGTTGCACATCTTCTACCTTTTTGTAAACTGTGTTACTACTTGTTACACACACAGAAACGTTACTTAAACTGCCCGAGGAGATCAAAGTTATAACATTTTGCACTTCGCTGTAACCGAATGAAATAAGAGAGCATGTGTAAACAGCAGAACTATTGAAAACTAACTTATTTTTTCATCCTACATAAAGTATGCTCATCCTATGTTATCCAGGATCCCATCCAAGCGACGAGCTTTACTTATGCATGTCCCTAAGTCCCTAAAAGAAAGCAGAATTTTGTCAAAAGGTAAAGGAGATTATATTTCTCGCTCTGTTTACATATGGATAGACGGGAGTATGTTATCTACTACGTACTTATTCTACTTATGTATGTTCGTAGTAAGTAGGAATGAAGAGAAACTTTGTTTGGTACACACGGATGAGGTAGAGGACTTATTTACGATTAGATTCCTACATTAGAGGCAGGCAGAAGCCTTTTTGGAGTAAGTTTACGAGCGTTGCCCATCAAGGTGTACTTTTTACCGCACGACATGAAATTGGTTCAAAACTAAAGTGAATAGAACATCCCACGGACAATCCATAAGGACATACATTAGAAACAAACAGAAATCTGCCGTGCCTTGCCTTTAGCATTGCCATTTGCCATTACAATGTACAGAAATGGGGATGGCAATAAGTTAACGTCTTATTCGCATACATATGTTCAATGTTCTCATGCAGAAGTCAAAGTGAGTGGAAGCGAGCAAAAGGAAACAAACATAGAAGGCGAAAGGAGAACTACTTTTGAGCTTTACATTCGAATACAAATGTGACTTAAATGTCTCATGTGTTCGCATGCCACTAGGCTAACTGTAACAGTTATATTATTTCACATTTACTTACGGACATGTTTTACTACACTATATGTGTGGTACTTGTACTTACCTCTAGGCATAATATAGTACGAGTACATGACTATACTAGCTAATACTACAGACGTACTTTACCTACGAAATAACTAAACCGGAATAAGTATTGGTACTTTGTACAAGCAAAAGCAACCTCTACCAAGACGAAACATATATTTGCTAGCTATAGTGGATTGAATACGATAGTAAATACATGCTGATATACATAAGTGTGTGCACATAGTATTATAGTAAGTACCTATATATGTCAACGACTCTTACTACCATGAGGAGTAGTGCCACAGTTCACTTATGCATTTTTTCATGCTTTAACTGTATGTAATGGAAACTAATCTAGCCAAGACATGTAAATTTACTGTGTCGATATATCTTTTCTGGTTTTAATTACTTACGTGTCTTACATGGGAATTATCTGCTTTAAGGCGCTCCAATTCTAGTTCCATCAATACATTTTACAGTTTGGCAATTAACCAATAGAAAGGCGATTACTTTCGTGCTTTTATTAGCAAATGGGATTAATTACTCGAAAACCCAGAAAAATAGTGAAAAAGGAAAACGCAATATCTACATTGGAATAATTCCTTTTAATAGAAACATACTTGCAAAAACCAAAAAAGGGATATAAATGTAGCTGTGTAACTTTCGTTACTATTTATGTGCTTGTGCGATACTTGTACTAATGGGTACTATTATTGCAGCCCACAAACGTAAATTACCAACAGAATAATTAAACGGGAATATTGGTTTAGATTCAGCTTGTAAATTTTAAAAAGGATGTTACCCATGTACCCAGGTTTGAAAGGTATATGCAAATAAAGCTGCACGTTTTTTCCCTTGTTTTAAAATTGAATTCGCAAACAGTTGAAATATTTCTAAGATAACTCTGATACATGACCTACATTATTAGTTTAAGTCGGAAATCTTTACAACCAGCTTTTAACACATGGAGAGCTGGAGCTGGGATACTTTGTACTAATAATTAGGATGTGAGTATGCTAGCCGTTTACACATACACTATATCGGTTGGTATATGTACAACTGTATTTGTAATACTACGTAGACAGGACAGTTTATAATGAAATGCAAAGCCTGTATACAATAGCCAATTTGCTGCCAGTAGGTACTTGATTCATAGTTGCAAATACTAGATTCACTTCTTCCTTTGTCTGTCCTGTCCTGTCTGTTTGTATGTAATGTAGTGTTTGAACAAAACTGCATTGGTTTCACTTTCCCCTTGCCTTGCTCGCTGAATCGAATGTTCTGCACACTACAATACTGGTTGGTTCGCAATGTCATGTTGATTGTGGAGCCAGCGAAGGAGACGCGACAAAACCAAGACCAAACAAACAGGAATAGTGAATCCTGGGACTAAAGTATGTACACTTCCACTACACTACAGAAGCTAGCAAACCAAACTAATCTTTAGTTCTATCTTTCTCTGTCACGTCTTTATCTTTAGATTCACTGCCCTTTAATATTGCATAGTTTTCCAGATCCAAATATATATTTTAAAATCCTTACCTTCCCTTAACGTCTTTAGTCCCTACCGTCACCTAAATATTATTATTTAGATATTTTACAACAGGAGCAGAAATCTTTATGTTTGTGAGCTTCAATCCTCCAAAAAGGAATCTTTTTCATTTTTGAACCCCTGCTAGCTTTAGCTCCTCTATTTTTGCAAGTTATGGTACAATACAGACATTGAAACGGTGTTTAGATCAAAGAAAACTTTACAGAATACGTACAAAAGTAGTGGGTATACACAAAGGCTTTTTGATTTGTTAAATCTTTAGATATAGTTAAGATAGAGTGCAGTATTGCTTGGGAGGGAACAAAGGGATATCAAAAATCCGTTCCGGGCTAAAATGAAAGAACCTATTTCGCTTGAGATACTTAATGTCATTTTTATTAGTTTAATGCTTTACTCAATCTCAAAGCGCAATGCGATACCATTGTTGTCTATGTAATCATGCAATACATACATGGCACACAAAGCTTATATTTTTGTTTATTTGCACCAAGTTCCTACGAGTATTCCAAATTCCAACCATTTGTGTGTTGTCTATGTACTTTAAAACAAACAGGATCAGTTTTAGGCTAGCCTAAGATAAATAAGTCCAAGTAAGTCGTAAGTATGTTTTTAACGATAACCTTTCCTTGTTTGGTTTGGTTACATTGCAATGCATTGCATATGTAATGCGTTTAGGGAAGCCATCACTAAAATATATTATACAGATAGAAGGGATTTCTATCTTTAGGAAGTACATAGTATGTTCGGAATACATAAGTTGAAAAGAAACTAGGTTTATTCTCATGTGTGTAATCTCTAAGATACTTACTATTTGCATCTACATCACCATTACATCCTCTTACCTAATTCTCATAATATTTTCTCAGTATACTATGCATACACAGAAAGGATTAAGCCAGGATAGGAAAGTGATTTAAAAAACATGAAAATTTGAATTACCTGAGCCCATGCCAAGACACCTATTTGGGAAAAAGAATTTAGAACCATTAGTTGATGTTTATAACTTAAGATCATAGATTTCGAATGAATATTAGCACATATGATGTGACTAGGTATGAATTTTAGGAACGGAAAAATATAATCGTTAAAATTTATTCAGCATACTTCCAGCTTGATTGGTTTTATTCATTTGTCCGCGACAATCTCGGAAGGAAACTGCTGGCATGACTCCAATTGTTGCGATATTTCCTTTAGTTCCACATAAGTATGCTGTAGCAGAGCAGGCTGAGTCCGCCACTTGACTATCCATACAGAATGTCTACAGATTGATATGTTGAAATGGAATCTTTTGTCAATAAATGAATCTACTGAACTATCTCACACTTGTACATTTTTGCACAACATCTGTACATATTACACTATTGCCTGGTATGTAGTAAAATGTATAAAGTAAATTTTGACAACCTTTGATAAGGCGACATGAGGGAACTTTTCGAAATTCAGCTCAGCCTCTTCGCCAAAAGGAGAGCCTTCGAGTTGCCCTTTGAGTATCCTCGCGGCAGTCGTTGTCGGCACACTCATCCCATCACCCATAAAAAATATGATATTTTTTGCTTGATTTTCTATTTTACTTGTGGATATTAGCTTCTTCTTCAAAGCTGACTGAGCGTGCTTGAACCAGTGAGCTGAATCTGAAAATAGGTACACATTTTTGTTACAGATAAATTGAGCCTCAGTCCTACTCCCTACTACACAAGAATTTCAGTAAGGATTTTAAAGAAGGTAATTGTGTTTCATTTCTGTTTCTATGTAACTTCACCTTCTGACTTAGTTGGTCCTGCACGCTCCTTCGCGTTTGGTCTGAATGAATGCATCCAGTCGTCAAAATCTGATGAAAGTACATACATATATACATATACGTATACTAATAAGTATTTGACTCTTTAAGTATATTGTACTCACATACTTATACACAAAGGTTTATCCTAAAGATTAGAATACTATCTCAAATCATTATTGTAACTAGTATGTAGTAGTAGAGAATAGTTCTTGTTATATGTAAACTAATTTTCTTAGAATCAAATGTTAAAAAACTAGCTACTTTGGTTTTTGTTTCATTAATGTTGATCTGATTTATTGCAAAGTAGTAAGTACGTACCGTTAATTGTGTTGAGATAATGCATTGACTTGGATTGCACATGTCCAATACACAGATCACTAATTAGAATTAGAACGTGTAATAAAACAACACTATTAAATATGCTAGTGCCGGTTGAGGTTAATGTTGTTAGTGGTCCAAGTGCGGGAGCAA
Source organism: Tomocerus mixtus (assembly GCA_034694165.1). Classification (NCBI taxonomy): domain Eukaryota; kingdom Metazoa; phylum Arthropoda; class Collembola; order Entomobryomorpha; family Tomoceridae; genus Tomocerus; species Tomocerus mixtus. The sequence continues at coordinate 7,011 of JAQFYC010002763.1, read as the reverse complement.
AGTTTCTCAGCTTCATAGTGACAAATATTTCAGTTGAACTGATTCATGAATTTAGCCGAGAACTTGAACTTGAGTACTTTAGGTTTAGTTACTAGAGTATAAGGGTAAATGGTTTCGAAAAACATTTGAAAGTTATTTTCCTGTCTGTCCTTCTGTTGAACACTGATTAGGTTCCCCAGAGAAATTATGTTACATTACTTACACACAATACCATACAACATATGTACCTAAGCAAAACCAAGCAAAGCAAATCTACTTTAATACACTGTGCCATGCCATACCATGCTTGACAACGAAAACCAAGTGTAATAACACTCACCAACACTAAATAAGACACACACAAGTAGCAGACAAACCTAAGCAAAGCAAAATACTAATGGTTATATAGTGTAAAGTTAATAATGCCAATCTCGGTCTCACTTGCTTATTATTATGACCTTCTCTAACTAACTATTGCACATAGTAGCATAGCATACCACATATAGAAGAATAATCTCAAGCTTACATATAAGTAAGTATAAACAATCAGCTTTCTACTACTGCTCTACACCCTAACATAGTATTATCCTTTTAGTAATACTCACTTCACCGTTATACATATTAGTACTAATAGTAATCAAGTAACAGTGAGTAATATAATAACAGATACATACAAATAATAATGTAATGTAAAATCTAAGTGCAAGCAACGCAATGCAATATATTAACAAACCAAATACTTAATACACAAGATAGAATGAAAGTACTCTCAGTTCAGTTCAGTTCAGTCACAGCAAAAAATCTTTATAACAACCAATTGACTCGACTTAACAAAGTTAAACATCAAATCAAGCCTACTAACCAAGTAAGGGTAAGTGGTCTGGCCTGGCCTGGCCTGGTCTGGTCTATAAGACAATTGTGTGCTACGCTATCGCTACAGCATTATATATAACTTTAATAACATACTGCAGTAATACTTACTTATAGTTAGTATGTTAGGCCTGTTAAATAGCTTAGTTAGCCAAACTGAGTCAAGCCAAGCCAAGTCATGTCAAGTGAAGCTCAACCAAGTGAAGTGAAGTCATGCCAATGCCAAGCCAAGTCTCAAGATATCATACGCTACATAGAATGCCAAGTTGAAGATATTAGAACTTAGTACTTACAAACTTACAATGTGTGTGTAGTTTTGTATGGAAGCTTATGTATTTATTATACAGATATGTAGTATGCTGTATGTTCATTTTGTTCATCAGCCACACAGTTCAGTAGTGGTAGTCGTAGTAGGAATGGAATATTATAATGCTTTGGTCTAATATGGTATGGTGACGAGTGACGAAGAAGATAATAAAGAAAACCGCTACACATTTCCTTCCTACTAGCACACTTATTTTAAAACTGGTATTGTATTGTCTACATAGTATGTAAGCATTGCAATGCATTGTCTTTCCTTCGCTCACAGTTGCATATATGGAAGTACTTAGGTACATAATACATACTTACTGAACTGATATGCAGCATTTTCTCATATACTACTTATATATGTAATTGTAGGCTTTACCATTACCACTTACAACTTACCACTCATTTTTTGCAATGTGTGCCAGATTTCTCTAACAAAGTTAATAAGACAATTCTGCAGTGCAGAATGCAGTGGACTTATTCCATGTACTTCAAACTCTTACCGGCGGCACCCTACACACTTTGTAAACCTAATTTACCATTTTAAGCTTTATCATTTTACTTGCATGAATATTATTATTACTTACCAACTTACACACAAAACACACCTACAGCTGCGAAGCTGGATTGGATTGGATTTTATTTAATTAAAGTATGGGACCGGATCAGACAGTTTAGTTTATTACTTTACGCTTTGTTCTCCTGGACTGTATTAACTAATTTATATACACATCTTTATAAGGTTTATACCAGTTTGTTTGCAAGATAAGACAACACAAGTACATATACAAGTAAAGAAGTACCCAATGCACTACTAACAACACGTTCACGTTAACGATGCATGCTTCTTCATATATGTAGTAAGTACAAAGTATCAGTTAACAGTACAATGGAATTGATTTTGCAGAAACATGAGAAAGGGAAACCTGCTACCTGTTCTTAGTTCTCTTTTCGCATATTATGTACATGGATAGACTTGTATTTGTATTGCAGTAAGAGAATGATTTATTCGTATCATTTCATTTTTCTTACAACAACAATGATATGTAAGTACATAATGTACCTATTGTATTTATGTAGCTGTCTAAAGTAAAGCGAATCAGCATAACTCACCATTTCACTACGCAATTTGTCTGTGTAAATGGTAATAGTTGTTAATGCGATATTCTTTAAGATGTCATGTACAAAAATTTATTTACAAATCTTCAAAATCTCTCCTACATGCTCACAATCATTTTAAATGATAGTGTTAGCGTTATAGTTTCTTGGTGGGCACTAATGCTAATGACTCTCCTTCCTGTTCTAAATAAAAGTGTGTAGCATAATAAGACTTTGGACTCAACACAGGGTATCTGTTAGGCGATAGGTACCTTTGACCTGGTGACGCAGCAATAACTTAAAAAATGTGTTGTCTGTAGATTGTATGCAAGATATGGATTTTTATTGTGAATGTTTACAAAAATAAGCTGTACTGTACACCAATACAGTGCCTGAGTGTGATCTACTCGCTCACTGTCAAGTCATAAGTATGTAGTGGATTGACAGGCATTTTCATTCATAATGTTTAACTAAATAACAATAACAATACCAACTTTTGACGCGGTTGGCCTTCGATGTGAGAAACAATAAAATTGAAACAATGACTAAAACCATCTTGATATCGCTATCGGGTATTGGTGTAACTTATTACATCTCTTTCCAAGACCATCAATGCTTGGGCAAACCCAATTGCCTTAAACTTTTGGCATTCAGTTTCAGTAACGGTAATAGGCCAAAATCTCTCGTGTGACAAAATCTCACACATTAGTCCATATATCTAAGTATATGCTTAGTACAACAGTACACACTTACATTCGTCTCTCTGTTGATCCAATGAAATATGCAATATATGCAATAAAAACATTAATAAATTAATCTTGTATTATGAATTTACTTGTTCTTAGATAATTTGTTTGGTCTGTAGGTAGTTGAGGTAGGGTGTTGTAATTTTCTGGGAGCTTCTTTTCAATTTGGGTTACATTGAATTGTGGTTATCATTTTGTTACCATTTCCAACTGAAGCTGAAAGCATATCCATTTTGAAACATCCTAACTTACCAGCTAAAGTTACACAATTAATTAAGTTTATGTGTAAGTAACATCGTAGCTTTTAACTTAGAAAAGGTGAAGGATTACTTCGTACTTAATTACTGTCTAATTGTATACTCGTTTTCATCATCCGCTCTTTATTTCATTTCTTGTCAGTCATTTCTTCGAATTGGAACTGGACTGAACTAGTTTTCTTCATTTAGACAAAGCCTTTAGCATTTTCCAAAATTCCCTACCGGTTCCAGTAATAAGGATATAGATAGCTAATTATATAAGGGTTGTCATTTATAAATGGCAGACAACCATATTATTATTATATAGTAGCTACCACTAACGGTATACTGCAAGTTCTGGAATCATTAACAACTTAAGTACTATAATATCCGGCAACCAGTAGTACATTAATTGTGCAAATAACCAACATAAGGCCTTATGCCTTTTCAGTTGCTGAAATGAAAATCTCCATGATTTCCTAGTACAGAATAGTTCATAACTAAACTAATAAGTAGCAGTAGTCCAAACAAACAATGAAAACTTATTTGGAAGCAGCATTACTAAAGGCTATTTGCGTTTGTTGGATATACAGTATTACTAGGTTTCTGAATCGAGCCTTATTAAAATGTCATGGACAATAGGACATTAACACCATTATACAGTGGCTATATAGGCTATTATACAGGAGTTCCAGTAGCAGAGTATTATTACCAACTTCTTATTTGCAACTTTCTATTAATATTACGTCAATAACCTAAACCAAGTAGTAGCATGTCTAATTGTAAGTTTCGGAGTTCGGAGAATATGGCACAAATATAGTTTTTATTAGAAATGTTCATAATTATTCCTGGATTAGTTGCTAAAAGTTTTAAATACAGTACGCAGTCGGCGAAAGGCATGAGAATAATATATTAGACAGAGGAAAATGGAGCAAAACAAGATTTTAAATAGTTTTCCAAACATTTCTTGGAAGAAAATCTTATATGTATCTATGTAAGTAATACCTAATATTGTAAACAGGAGAGAAGAGAAACTTATTCGCCAGTTCTGGTCTGGGATATCAATATTCGACTGATGCGATGAAAACTCATTCTTTGAGTTAACTTTGAATACAAATAAGAAAACAAGAAACACAGAAGTCATGGTACCATTATTACGATGTTCTACAAATACACGGCCTACACGGCTGTCCAACTACAACAATGACAAATGAGTTTACTGCAAATAGAATACTGTATTAGAAAATGTGTACCTCTTCGGTCATGTTGTATACTTTCGAGTTTAAAAGCATTATCATTGAAACAAGAAAAGTTTTTCTGTTTCATCCAACTTTTGTTTTAGTGTATGCCTTTCGGATTTGTTATATTTAGGTACTCTAGTACCCGTCATCATATCATACTATCATCAGATCGGACATAGGCACGTATCAGTACTTTTACTTGCTCGTTCAAGTATAAATTCGGCGATCTCAGCAAAGGGGACACGATAAGCGTTCGTCCGAGTACCCCTACGTGGAACCTTAGAATAACAGAAACAACAAACCATCATCCAAGTATATTTGCAATTTTCAAATTACAATTCCGCTATTTCAAGCGATATACCAAGGTACCCATCTTTCCGAAATGAAACCAGGGGTTGCACAAGGCACATGTTGCAGGTATTCAACAAAATCAGGCATTAACATTAAAGTCTAGACAATAAGCAAAATTGTCCCCAAATTGCAGTTTTTGGCCATAAATACTATAAAAGAAATTTAATATTGAATAGAACAATTAACAGGGATTCCAAACAGTGTTACCTCAACAATTTGCGATTATAAATGTCCATTTCAGGGACAGTTAAATTTTTGAATTAGTTACTACCTGCAACACACACAAGAAATAACGCACATCCCGTTTCGGTCTCTCTTAACTAATAATGCATATTATTATTTTATATTAATTTGGAAACAATTTTGAAATCCTAGCAATTTCACGTGCAATAAATCCATCTACATATCAATATGAGATTCTCATTGTGTGAAATTGGCAGGTAGAAACAGATTTTTAGTGACGATGAAACTACCGTACATACTATTGTTACTACAACTGATTACTCATAGCCATTATACCCAGATTAAGTCCATATCACTCCAGATTACTTTGTGGTAATGGTAATCACATTACTGGAGGCACTGTTTTGGGTTTAATGTTATAGTCCATTGCTTTTGAAATTGTCATGATCTAACTACTCCTTGCACGAATGTTCAGATTTTCACACGAGTTTCCAGTGTTAAATACTAAAATACAACATATTTTCAAAAGTGTTTATTACACCTTGCGCTTTAAGGGTCTCCATACTCCATATCTCTACGATATCTCCACATAATAATATACAACAAATATTATTGTGTATCGTCTACTAGCGTCCTATATTATGTTCACTTCCATAATAACAATAATAATAATACTGGCTAGTATTAGACACTGGGTTTGAACTTGGACCAGCATCAGATCATGCGGGTATAAAAGATATGGATGGATAAATTGTGAAGTTCTAAGCTTTACTCTTAAGACTAATAATATCTATATCTATTGTTATAATATCAAGTTACATAGGTTTAAGTCAAGACAAAGGCAAGACAAGACACGCAGAGAACTAGTAGAGCTACAGATACAGCAATATAGCCAGACTATATTTAACAAGGGGAAATCTTATCTCCCACGACAAGACACAGTCAAGTCACAGTTGGAAATATTGGTGATCAAATTCACTATTATTACATCCAAGAGAATAGAAAACCAGGAATCTTCATTTTATTGATATTTCTAATGCAGCATAAGAAAAGTTTTTAAAGATATTGCAAGAATTGCTACTGATTCTACACATAATGGCGAGCCCGTCTGTTACACGTTTTTATAGTCACTTCAGTTTTACTTTTAGATATAACTGAATCTGGAATGCTTTCGCCATCACTTTAAAATACCAGACCCAAGGGACGAAAAATTTTCTAAGGAAGCACACATACGATGTAAAGGCATGTAGCTGGAAAGAGTGAAGAAAGAACAGGAATAATATTATTATGTAGGTAGCCAATAAAATCTCAGTACTCCACAGCAGTAGTGAAAGAACGGAAAAAACAACTCGCAAAATGGTAATTGGGCCCATTAAAGCTCATTAAAGGAAACTGGGACAGTTATATGATCCTTACTCTTGATATGATTCGCTTACGTTATGATATTTTGATATGAATCTGCTATGTAAACAAGAAATGTATACCGTACTCTTACCGTATTACCTATGTACATACATTTGTCAGCTACAGATATTTACAATTATCATTTATGCATATATTTGTTATTTATTATGCATGTACGCATACGTATGTATATAGATCCCCATCAAGTAAGGAAACAGCAAGATTTCAGCAAAGGAAGTTTAATATTGACATTACGTGCTACAGCTACTAATTCTGTATAGTGCACAAAAATGGTATTTACCTAAATATCTAATATTCCAAAAAGGTAAAGTTCTGCCTTATAAATAGTATATAGTTATTGTTCAAGATATATGTAGATAGGCAGCCTGTCTACTGATCACTGGCAAATGTGATAGCTCAGCAGATTCCATTTCAACTCATAGGGTATCAAGTTCCAATCTGTAATACTTACATCTTAAATAATCTATATAGTATTTACGTTCTACTACACATACTAATAATAGCAATTACGCAGTCTTAAATATACTAAACGTAAGTTATTGTCTCAACAATTATGCTACCTACATAATGTAA
>JAQFYC010002762.1:0-23785 GCA_034694165.1 Tomocerus mixtus | reverse complement strand
CTGCTCCGTTCGGCTACCAAACACGAACTTTTCGCTGAGTATAAGGCAAACTGAGGGATTGAGTAAATCATCTATTGTCTATTGAAAAATAAACATGCCTTTTGAAATTTGTAGGCAAAGTATGGACCCCTAAGTGATAACGATCGTATATTTACCAATTTATATGGAAGACACGACTGGAGACTGAAAGGAGCTCTTAAGCGTGGGGATTGGTACAAAACTAAAGAAATTCTCCTTAAGGGGTCAGACTGGGTTATTAGTGAAATCAAAACATCTGGGTTAAGAGGAAGAGGTGGAGCCGGTTTCCCTACTGGAATGAAATGGAGCTTTATGAATAAGCCAGACGATGGAAGGTGATTAGAAGAATCATTGACATACTATTTTATTATTCATTATTATTCATTATTTTATATTTATTATAAAACAGTGTATAATTAATAATTTTTTACATAGGCCAAAGTATTTGGTAGTTAATGCGGATGAGGGGGAGCCTGGAACCTGCAAAGATAGAGAAATCATGCGACATGATCCACATAAATTAGTTGAAGGTTGTTTAGTTGCTGGAATGGCTATGGGAGCTAGAGCTGCCTACATATATATCAGAGGCGAATTTTACAACGAGGCATCAAACATGCAAATAGCAATTAACGAGGTCAGTTATATAAATGTTAAAATTGTTATAAAGAACATACTTCACAATTTATTTTTATTTTTATTATCCATGTACATTACAGATTATAAAATGTAGGTAATGTAACTGAATAATACATTTCTTTTTTATTTAATAGGCGTATCAGGCTGGCCTAATAGGAAAAAATTCTTGTGGGTCTGGGTACGATTTTGATGTGTTTATGCATAGAGGTGCCGGTGCATACATTTGTGGAGAAGAAACTGCGTTAATCGAGTCACTGGAAGGAAAACAAGTAAATTAATTACAATTGTTTTTCAATAAGTTTCTGCTCGAGATTATTTGCAGTGTGTCAGTGGGTCTATGTAAAACAAGAACGCATTTATTTTATTACAATTATCTCATGTTTCATTAGGGAAAGCCAAGATTAAAGCCACCTTTCCCAGCCGATATTGGTGTATTTGGTTGTCCGACAACTGTAGCAAATGTTGAAACCGTTGCGGTAGCTCCTGCAATCTGCAGACGAGGTGGTACGTGGTTCCTCAGCTTTGGGCGACAGCGTAATTCGGGAACTAAGCTGTTCAATATTTCTGGCCACGTTAATAATCCATGCACTGTAGAAGAAGAAATGTCCATACCTTTAAAGTAATTATTTCATTTTTATACAAATATTTTAAATAAGTAAATAACTAACCACTAAATCAAATAATTGTGCTTCTGTCTTCTGTAGAGACCTAATCGAAATTCACGCTGGAGGTATTATTGGTGGCTGGGACAATCTTCTTGGAGTTATACCCGGAGGCTCATCTACTCCTATAATTCCAAAAAGGTAATTTTCATATAGACACTTTGATTTGTAAAAATTATTGATTAAAAGGATCCTATTGTATAGAATATTTATATTAATTTTATAGCGTTTGCGACGATGTCCCTATGGACTTTGACGGACTTGTAGCAGCGCAAACTGGTCTGGGAACCGCCGCATTAATAGTTATGAATAAACAGACAGATGTTATTAAAGCTATCGCTAGATTGATCGAGTTCTATAAACATGAGTCTTGTGGACAATGTACACCTTGTCGTGAAGGAGTTGGATGGATGAATAAAATTATGGCTCGTTTTGGTAATTAATTCAATATTTTTCCAAAACTTCATTCCACTTTCATCGTTTATCATTATCGCTAACTAAATTAATGAATTTGATGCTTCCATTTACAGTAAAAGGACAGGCAAAACCTGACGAAATCGACATGTTATGGGAAGTCAGTAAACAAATAGAAGGGCACACGATATGCGCTTTAGGAGACGGAGCTGCTTGGCCCGTGCAGGTAAAAGCTTTAACATTACTGTAAATGTTTATGTAGAAGAAAGACTGGTTAATCCATTTCGTAGTAGCTGTTCAAATATTTCTAAATATAGCATCCATTTGATATGGAATCATATTTTCCCTAAATTCCTAAATTACAATACACTCGTTACTTGATTTATTAGTATAACACCCTAGTTATCAAGCCTTATAGTATCACCTCCACTAACTATATTCCATAATATTCTTTGTCAAATGCTAATTCAATACGGATTTCACAGGGACTAATACGTCATTTCCGGCCTGTCATCATCGACCGAATGAATAAATATGAGGCTCAATCATCCTCTTCGTCAAACTGAGTGTGATCTGCGGTTTAATACTGTACATTATGTTTACTTATGCTGTTATTTAATTTTCAAAATTTAAAATGATGAATGTTAGTCGAATTATTAAATAAACAGATCGCGCATTATCGTGAATAAACTTCGCGTAGCTAAATGTACAGAAAAAGTAGACATTTTTGGAATAATTATTATCTATAGATTGCATTATTGTTCTTAGCAAGATCTACTGTTGCGCATATCCTTATAGGACACCAGTATAGTAAGCGTTGTAATTATGATTATGGTATTTTTATTCGTATAATCCTTATGTAAAATCTTAAAATACGACATAAATGTGGAATATAATTGTTCGCTACTTAAAATTAAAACTAAACTGCCTTGTCCCTTCTATGCCAATTTAATCATATCTACCACACATACTGCTCTATATTTAATTTCGCCAGATTAGTTGAAATTGGAAAAATGGAACATCTAAAATTCTGGGTAATCTACTAGTAATAAAATGTTATGCTATGCAATGCTAAAAATTGGCATATTTTATTATTATCCAATAATTAGTTCACGTGCAGCCCTATCTAGATCCTAGATCTCATTAGTGAGATGGCACTACTCATTACATTTAATATAGTTGGATAAAAAATTCACATTTTATTAATCACTTTAGCTGGAAACATTGCGGTGTTGGCTAGAGGCCGGTAACAGATCGCTTCGCTATCGCTACACTCCTCTCCTCTTAAATGGACAAATAATTCGAAACTGTAAATGAATTACATTTAGTATGGTACATTACATTATACATATCTTCATAAATATCCTTATAGAGCATTGATTATGATCCATTATAATTAGTTTATTTTATACTATAAGTATTATTAGAGTGGATAGATTTGTAATTGTCTAAACTTCTAAATGCGGAGAAAACGTAAAGACATCAGTAAATGCCTAGGTCATTTTATACACTAGTTGTTAGCTAATATATCTAATTAAATTTGTTCAGGCTATTTTTCGTGACACACCGTTGGATCAGCTATGTAGTGTTTAAGGAGGCAGAACTGATCAAAGTTGCGAAACAACGCTTGATTTGTATTTGGACCTGTTTTTCGTATTTCCCGAGCCATGCCCCTATAATCAAAAGTCAGCAAATATTATTGGCATGCTTATTGGACAAAACCTTTTGAAAAAGTGTATGCCAATACGCACATCACAATGCTTACACTTATGTTAAGGACGGCAATCAAGAAATACAAGAAACTAGAGGATACATAATTTTCCAAGCAGAAGATTGATTAGCTAAGCTAGAACAGTTCAACATCCCTATTAAAAGCTAGCTGTGCCAAAGTGCCAACCGGGTCACTTGGCCACACCCGCACCAACACCATTTACATCCTCATAATGACGTGCACAGTGTGAATCCTATTCGATAATTACGATTTAAATAGCATAGACACAGATATCATCGTGACAAAAATGCAGCGTCATAAAAGACGTATTGTCAAAGGCACCCCAACGAGGCTTAAAAAAATCAACTTTTTGGATCCCCTTATAGCATGGTAGCAATTGTGTATCAATCGAAAGCACTAGTAAAGGGCTTTCAAACAACACTAATTTCATTTTTCTACGGTGTCCCGTTCAAGAGTAATGAAAAAGTCCGATTTTCGGATTTTTCGGAAGCCCATTGATTACTCATGAACAGGACACCGTAAAGAAATGAAATTAGTGTTGTTTTAAAGCCCTTTACTAGCGCTTTCGATTGATACACATTTGCTACCATGTTATAAGGGGATCCAAAAAGTGGATTTTCTAAGTCTCGTTGGGGTACCTTTAACAATACGTCTATTAATCATGCAATCAAACTAATTTTTGTGTGATAGCATAAAATGGTTACATTACAATTAGAACGCAATATATGATATTCCTTCTGACTCTGACATAGGTATATACTATAAAGTCGCATGTTTAACAATTTATACCCTTTTAGGTTAAAACGCCTGTAATGTATTTCATGTAATTGTGCACTATTAATTATTAACTAATAAATGTTATCGTGATTTAGCAATATGATTTAATATGATGCCCGAATTATCGAATCATCAATTCATCATATTAATTCAGAGCTATTTTACATAGGTAAATAAACGCCATTGTACAGACAGTACGTTACGTATTATTATTAGGTAACAAAATAATGCACATTTATATGAAAACAATACAACAGTCTTATAGTCAATTTAATTGACAGTTTACATCAAAGTAGATTAAATAGATATTATTTCGAAGGATTATATCACTGAAGAGTTGTCTCGGATATTATTCATAAATTAAAGTTAAAGAGTATTGTCATTTCCTACAAGAAATCTCAATATCCGTTTATTTATAATCTATGAACTAAGAACTAATTTGGCAAACCCTTCGAGAAATATCCTATGCTAAGAATAAAAATAACAATAATAACGTATGCAATATAAAATACAATTCATCACAATCAAATCAACTAAAAGTATTTAGCCAATTACAAGACAGAAAATATTGGAACAACCAATTAACTATAGCTATTCGACTTAAATAATATTGCAAATACTACTGAAAGGCATGTTTAACCATTAAGAAACAGATTAGACCAGAACAAATGAGTCTACGATATAGTTCTACCTAAAATCGGGGACAACTTGGTCCCAACACATTTCCTTATCTGTCGAAAGTTCTCTTTCAAAATGAAATGGATCATCGCGTTGAATAGAGCTTTTGTAGCTTACGAAAGATTCATTATCCAGTAGCCACCGATGCTTCAAGATTTTTGCACAGTCGAATCTCTCACTTGGGTTTTTGCTCAGAAGGTTGCGAATTAAGTGTTTTGCACAATCTGATACGTAATTTGGAATAACAAAATCTCCCTTGCGAATTTTAGCAAAAAGCCTACCATTGTCATTATCAGCGTCATTGAAAGGGTATCTATTGGTATTAAAAGAAAATATTCCATAGAAATTGGTACAATACAATTAATGTTAACTATAATGTAAACATTTATATTATTTTAGAAACCTACCGTCCAACCAGCAAAGTATACAAAATAACTCCTAATCCCCAGATATCTGTCGCTTTTCCAGGGTATGTTTTATTAGACTTCAATGACTCCGCCTTTTCCGGACTAACGTAATTGGGACATCCGTGTTTGTCAGATAAGCCGTCATCGTTAAGATTTGCTAGAAGCACGGAATCCTCCAGTGATTCAAGTTTCACGATTGTTCTGTTAAGTAAATAAAATCATAATTTAGAATTTTGGAGACTTGTAAGTCAGTTTTTGTTGAAACGCTGGAATAAAGTCGAATATTTACCTGTCAGCGTCAGCAAACACGAATTTCCCCATTTTGAGATCTCTAAGGACGATCCCTTTCTCGTGACAAAATTGTACACCTTGTACCATTTGCTTGAAAATTTTGGCAGCCTCCTTTTCGTTAAGTTGTTTCTTGGAAAGAAGGTGGGTGTGTACATTACTATGTGAGTAGGGCATGATTAAATAAAAAGATTTTGGGCTCAAGACCACTTCATGAGCTCTACAGATGAACTCGTTAGCCTCTTCGATGCGATGGTAAGCAGCCAAAAGGCTTACTCCAGAAACGTTTCTCGGTACGACCTGTTTAAGATTCAAAATTTATTAAAACATTGCTACATTAATCAAATGTATTACATAAAATAGAATATCATAATTGAATATTAGTGAATTTTCTAACCTTGCAAGTAAATTGTTCTCTTGTCTCGACATTAATACACCGTTGGAAGCTTCTTACTCCGGAAGGCGAAACTGAATTCGGTCCATTTGACGGGGACGAAAACAGAAGATATTTTCCTCCCAGTAAAGAAACATGCGACGGCCTATTAGCATCCTCAGAGTTCAAACTCACACTTGCGGAAGAACATGGTTCAGTTTGGGGTTGGTTTGGTTTTTCTTGAATTTGAGTATTAATTTTATAATTTGCAGCGAAGTAATTTAAACCTTTTTTGTCATCCTTCAGATACTGAATAGCAGAGGACGCTTTTTGTTCCACACGATGACTAGCACTTACTGCAGAAGTACTAGGACCTTGTGATGCAAGAAAAGTGTATGCTTTCGTTTCCATAATATTCCAAGAATTCCGTAATGGTAAATAAAATGAGATGCTTCTTAAGTCTTGAATTAAATTGAACTTTGAACTTGATGTGCTTTGAATTTGTAAATTGAAAAAAAGTCAGTGAAAACTAAATACAGAGTTTATATTTTAGTGAACAACGAAGATTTTCCAAGATGACCTAAATCGCAAAGATTTATTTTCTATCTTAAGTTTCTGAGATAGTGTTTCGTCCCTTGCTTTCCAAGTCGACCTCAAAACGCTTCTATTGTTTATTGCACTTGCAGGAATCCATTGTTGTAGTTTGTTTTCTGGAGATTGAAAAACAAAATCGTGTATTTCGTTATAAGACGACAAAATAATACCTATGATATTAAAATGATCCAAGCCATTTTGAAAGCTTCCGTAATTTTCCGTTTTAATTATTGTCCTTCTACTTCTTGAAGACCAGTAGTCCTTGTCTTGAAGTCCTTAGTTGGTTCCTTTAAAACTGGATTCTGTTATGGAGGTTAAGTATTGCGTAAGAAAAATAAGCATTTGGCTTGGCTTCTTGCTGCTGGCTTTTAGAGTGCACTGTACTTTACACTTTCCGAAATGTAAACTACAGGGCGATTCAGAAAATTCTGTACCTTTACTTAAATCCTTTCTTTTTGTAAATTCCGATTAAATTCGAGAAGAAAGTAAACTGAAAAGTTCTTTCTGCTACAGAAATGAATGATCTTGGAGTACAAACAAACAAATCGACTGCTGCGACGTATAATCAGATCAACTCAGCTCAAACGTTCAACTTTTAAACACTTGCACAAACTTTTATCTTTGGGGTTGTTTCTATGTGAGATAGTGTGGCTTTCTATACAACACAAATCCACACATTCATTCCCCTAGCCAAAGCAACCCAACAAAATGTTAGTATACCTATCTATGTGTATAAAGAAGAGAGGAGAGACTTCTAGACTCGGCTACGGGAGAGTTAGAGCTGAAGTGAAGCCAAAATTCTACAAACTTCTCGCTATTTGTAGTTGTACCCCACGCTGCACTAGGAGGCTTAACTTGTTAGCCTAACGTGTATAAATGCCCTGAAGGCCTTTTTCCCAGCCATAGCATACGTGGCTAAAAGTTATTGAATGACTATTGCAGTATGAGTAAAGGAAACACACGGATTACATCAACATTGGTCGAATTGTGATATTGCTAATCTCTATAATATAATACAATACAATATAATTTTGTACAGTAATAATTCGCAAACGCAAGTTCCCCCAAGTTTGGTGTATACGAATATTTATAATATACGTAAATGGAAATATTTTAACCCATTCGCATTCGTCTGACTAATGCTCTTTATGACTAACTATACATGAAACACTAACTAACTGTGCTGCTGTACGTAATATATGAAGAGTATAGATTGCATTTTGCATTATAAAGTTTATGTGAGTTGGGGGCTTTATGATTTAGGGAAATTAATTGTAGCATTTAATAAACAAGTATAAATGTGGATGTGAACTATGTGCAATTATGTTTATAAGTACATGTAAAAGTAAAGGTTGGTATTGTTTTCTATGTGCTTATATTTGTAATTCTGATAAAGTATCTACTACATTATTTTTGCAACGCAGTAAATTAAATATAAACTAAAGTCATACATATCATAAATGAATTAATTCACTAACGTTTTTAGTGGATTTTGCATACAAAAGACTTTTTTAGTTACATGAAAGCTTTGCGTACGTGTATGTATTTAGTAATGTAGTATCCTATGTACAATGCGTAAGTACACGTATACTACACATTTAGTACACGTTTGCATTTCTACTGTTTGATTGGTGTTGCAAATAATCGCACGAGTATAGAAAACTGTTCTATACTAGTGCTACCTCGACCTTCACATGATATTAAATGAGGAGCTTTACAAAGAGTCTCATGAAATTGCATCATCTCCGAATACTCAGCCGGCAGTCTTTTAGGTTCCATTCAGTATCTTTCCGATAAACTTGATCCGATTATTACAAAACCACTACGTACGCTACAATATTTTTGTAAATTGCATCATCATGGTCTTAAGTGAATAATAGATAATTATATATACATAGGTTTATACAATAAAGCTAATTATAACCAACAATCAAACCAGAATTGTCCTGATTTAAGTTGATTATTTGTATACCAGCTTCTGTATCAGACTTTCCAGGCTGCGTAGTATTTTGCTGATGTATACTGCATACGTTGCAAAATGTACAAGCTGTAAATATTTACATGAATATAATATAATCGTAATTTGTAATCATGTTTACTTTTTTAGTATGTATAATGTACGCTTATGAATGAGATACAATACAAACGTTATAAGCACATGATAAACTTATGTCTCACATAAGGCGACAATGACACTTCAATTGTATCAAAAGTAATAATCCCATTGGTTTAGATGCTTTATAAGTCATACTAAAGTAAGAGTCACTAAAAGAGATTACCGAAGTCAAGGTGAACGGATCGAAATGTTTCCTTTCATTGCATCATTAATTTATTCGGTGGTTGAGACCAGGAAGGAAATAAAAATATTTGTTAATGAATATAATTATGTCGGTCATGGTCAGTAGGTAGGAATTTTTGGAATGATGTAATGTCAATACTAATTAGTTCGTCAGCCTCCCCTTTCCTCCTCAATAAACTTACAATTGTTTGTTTGCCAATTGTGTTGATAATACAATGGGTAACATTTGCATCGAATAGTACGTGTGTAAATACTATAAAGAGCAAAGACTATGACTATATACTATAATATTATATTTTACTCTGTAGTCTAGTCTATAAAATATTTTTAATTATTATTTATTTGAAATGTTTTGGTAGATTAGAATCTTTTGGATTACATAGCAACACTGCACATGTAGGCAGGCATCTATCGTAAGTAAACTATTGCTACAAAGGAGCCAGCAATTGGACGAATCTAAAAACACTCACTCCAGTTCCGGTTTAAACAACATTAACCCTTTTTAGTTTAAAAGGGTTAATGTTAAATGGTTAAAACATGTAGTTAAACAAATGCAACAAAAATCCAGATTTTGATAATAAATTAGAGGCTGTTATTGGGAGTGTGTGGAAATATAGGAATGAAGACTTCGTGCCGTGCCTCATCATGCCACAATGTCAATGTATATGTATCGTCATTTTTAAATAGAGTACATATTTATTTAAAGAATAATTAATTTACATAAATCAGTAACAAATACTAGTCAAGTATTTAGTTAAAGTTTACTTAAAATTCATGTAAATATATTAATGTAAAAAACAGAACAAAGAGTGTAATTTATTTTCTCTGATTGTAAACGAAAAAGCCAAAACTACACCCAATCCTTCTTTAAGTACTCGTAGGTACGTATTTCTAGATTACGTCCGAATTCTTGTAATGTTATGCTTCTGTATTATGTGTGTATCTGAGTGAACAATTTATGCAATTAGGTATACTGGTGCGGTTGTACGTCCAGTGCAGTGATACATAAGTAATAAGAACAATTCGATTATATCGATATGTAACGCTTGCATGGAAAAAAGTGCTAAAGTCTGAAATGACACTTAAGAAGCAATAATCTTTATACGCCCGATGTTCTCGTAGGTACTAGTACTCATTTCCAATTGCTATTAGATGTTTATCTATGTTTAAAACATGCGAAAGTGTCTAAAAGTGTCTATGAAATACGGCATAAGAATACAATGGTGATATTAAGTAGTTATAGTTAGAGTAGCAAAAATGCATTGGTTCTTATCATTAGAAAACATTTTGCGAATAGACTTCTCCACATTAGTACAATAGTACAACATTCAATACTTATGCATAAGGTAAGTAAGGTATGTAATATCAATTCTAATTTTCGTTTCGCGAAACGAAAACCTATTTCAGGACAGGAAAGTCCAACGGAAAACCGCTTTTGTAGAATAGATTTCCTAATTCCCTAGTGGAAGAATGAACATAGAATGAAGCATTTGATTTGTAGTCGAGTTCCACGTTGCAAACACAACGGTGACTAATAGGTTGGGTTTAGTACGTGGAACAGATATTGTTTAATTATAAATTAAGCTTTCAGTCCCAGTGCTACAGTAGTCGTAATACTGCCCAGAAATTTCTAGTATTAGCTGAAGTGGACCGGGTTGGAAGGGAGCACACTTTCTGTGCGTGCAACTTGGAAGGAAACGGTTTAGAAAGGTTGTTCTATTGCAAAATGACAGAAAGAAAGTCGACTGCTACCCACTAGCACACCGGTCCATAAGTCTATACATTTTTGGATTGATTTTGCTTATGCTCCAGTTTTCTTCTATTGAATGATGTCCGTGTGGTGTGGTTTGGATTGGCGTGAGATTGGATTGGGCTTGCTTTCGCTTTTGCTACTATTAAATGGAAACTATCTGCATTGTTTTGCTGCAATGAATTCATAGGCACATAATATAACACGAACAAGAACAACCCAAAAGTAATAATAGTATAATAAGTATGTGCCTTATCTTACTTACCTGTCTTGTCTAAAGTTGCCCATGTCTGGATAATTCTACAGTGATGTTCACAATTAAGTTAAAATTAAATTGATTAAATTAAATTAGATTAGCAATTAATTAAAAAGCATTTGTGAAAGTTTTAAGTAGCCTTTCTGTATAAAAGGAGAAAGCAAATTCGACATTTAATTAATCATTTGATATGAACGCTAACAAAAATGTACTTGAGAAAATACTTCTTTCTTACTTTAACCAGCTGTTCATTGTCACCTACCTAACCCAATGGACAATAAACAAATAAACCATTCATTGTTCCAAAATATTTTGCATTCTTTTATAAAACTGGCCATTGTATATATGTTTAAACATTTCTTAGTTACCCAAAATCAAAATGTAAAACCTTGTGTGTAAAAAGGCGGTGAAAGTTTATAATGGTGAAATTACATAACAAAAGTCATTTGAACATTCCTGTATATTGCTTTACTTATTGAATGACAGGAGGTAGCTTATAGAAGAGTTAGAAACTAAACCATCTATTACTCCCGTGGCATGGGTCTTATGATCAATATTCCATTTCTGTATGCATTCTAAGAACTAAGAAGACAGTCAGTTGAGTTTGAGTTCAGTAGTCTTTTATGTATTATATGCTCTCATGAGAAAGTTCCTTGAACATTTCCCTGTCAAATTGCGGTAGGTATCACTATTCTCAAACTAATACTTATCGTTTGGCTATAGAAGAGGATCGGCATCGCACCGCTCACCGCAGGCAATAAGTAGAGTAGAAAGTCGAAAGGAAAGCTGAAGGAGGTGGCTTGAAGCTACTGATTTACTATTTACATAAAGCGTCCAATTATATCTTGGCATTCTATCTAATGCTAACATATATTATTTTCTTGATTAGTTCCCTCAGTCACGTAATTTAAGTAACAAAAAGAAAAACGTGTAGCTAGATAGCTACTTTACAACTACTATAAAGATATAATAAATATCTAGTAGGCTATTCTATGGTTAGTAGCATCAGCCACATTTTAATTGCATACCTGGTTTGGTTTGACTTGCTTTGCTTGGCTAGTTTGAGAAGGTTCTTTGTGTAATTTCATGAAATAGTTAGACGAGATGTGTACTTTGGACATTAGGTTTGGGTTTGCTACAGTTATGTATTGAGGTAGGATGTAGAATTTGCCGGATGATGATGACACTACATAACATAGTCGTGCTACTAGGCGTTGATTATAGTTTCTCTGAAGAAACTATTAGCAAGTTTCTGAAATTTGGAAAGGTACTTTATCTACTTCATGCTGACAGTTTATTTTCAGGTATTTAAGTAGGCAGTAGTTGTAGTCCAGGAGTATGAATACTAGCATATTATTTCTATATATCCATGTGAAATGGCACCGTCCGTGGTGTGGGATTGTCATTTTGCAGAATATATGTCAATGTTACACACTAGCCCCTGCCATATCAAAAAAGTACAGTATCTTGTAGAATTAAGGGCTCCATAAAGAGAACTACCTAACCAACTTTAATATTGACACTACAAAGTTTATACTCTGGCAAATAAATCGCATGTCTTACATGCAACCTATCAGTACTTTAATATGCATTACACTTTTTGAAAGATATACTAGATTGGTATTGATAATCAATTTCAGTTTTAAGCAACTTTGTATAGCTCGTTTAATGCTACTTCATTTAATTAGGTATTCGACTATTTAATTCTAAAGATTAATTAATTTGTAAGCATGGTAAACTTGTGAGCCCTTAGTTCTGTAAATGATACTACGTACCACTTGCCCGGTGACACCATATGTCGATGACATGTGTGCATAAACAATTTTTGCTATATATATTCGGCTTAGGAACAGAATTGGGGCCTTGAAGTCAAGTACACATATATCTCTCTTTTGCTCACTCACTCACTCTGACAATAAGCTCTGGCCAGGCCAGGCAGGCCAGTTGAGAAGTAATTGCATTGGAAGTCTATGTATGTAAGTATGAATGTTATGTGTAGTGTAGTGAAGACTGAAGTGAAGAGTGTAAGGTTTGTGTAAAGTAATGAAAGTGTGTATGTGCAACGGAGAGTTCGAAGTAAGTAAGTACAGTACAAGAGAGAGGTTGTGTAAATGGTAAAGGCAAAGGGAAGGCATTCTTCGTCTGTGATTCAGGATTCGCCTCTCTCATTCAACTCCAACTCAACTCACCTTCCACACATACATAGAGTCAGTCACAGTGCATGTGTATTGATCCAATAAAACGGGTAAATGCTCCAAGAGAAAGCTTGCGCCGACTCTGGAAAAGATCCCACAGATTTTCTTTGCGTCCTTTTATTGAAGACGAGTGAATACTTACTCCACTTCACTTACTTACTAACACAGAGCTCAAATAGTATACAGCCTTCTATACTAAAGGCTCCTTTACGCTGCATACTACTTACTTACCCAACGACCAACCCACCAAGCAAGTATTGCATAGTAAAGTAGAGTACAGTACTGTACAGGAAAGTAAAGTCAAGTCAATCCAAAAGGATAGCGATTGCGATAGTAAGGAATAACCCATCTAAAGACTCCAAACCAAACCAAACCAAACCAGGGAAGCAGACGGACGAAGAACAGTAGCGACGAGGCCACGCCATCCACAGCCATACAGGAAAGCGGAGAGAAAGTCAGAAGAACATTATTCCCTACTTCCTTTTTGACAGGACAAGGTTCAAAGCCCCAAATCATGGCTACTCATCCCATTAGTGACACTGGCCCAGTGAAATATTGGATTTCGGTTAGGAAGCAAGGTGCACGTCTAAGCACCTCCGAACAATACAACCAGGCAAGTAAATAAACTAATTGACTGAGCAAATAAAAGCTGTCGTGATGGACACTGAGTCTGGACCGATCCCAGTTCGTTGTGATTCTAGCCTGAGTGTGATCAAAATTCAACCCGCTACAAGAAACAAAAAAGGCACTTTCCCATTAGTTAGTCAAAAGTTTAGTGATCCTGAGATCGAGTCTCTCTACCAGCTTCACACTACTAATCAAAAGCGAACAGAGCTTTTTCGTTGCTTTCTCTATGCGGTGCTTTTCTATTGCGTGGCACAAATCATTGTCCATTCCTTTTGGATTGTTTATAGTCGTCATGAAAGACCTGAGTATGAAGAGAGGTTCTTTTCGCGACGAGATGGAGACGGAGATGAACCAGGTAATTGGAATAAAACCCTTCAGTTACAGATATTTATATAAAATTTAACAACTTCGGAAGAGTATCTAAGATATTGTTCCCAGCTGTAGAGAAAGCCAAAGTAAAAGTAGCGGAAAGTTGATTATTTTTTAATTTCTTGATCTAGACGCTGAAGCCCGCTCACAATCTGATCTCAGAGAAGTATTTGACTCTAATCTACTTAAGCTTACTAATTACCCTGGACGGAATCGGTTGATCTCCCGGGAGAAGCGTCCGTATCATACTACACCACTGAAGTATTCTGATGTTTCTGCAAATACAGAAATCCATCATCCCATTTTCATTCATCATAATATTGATCATAATATCTCAGTTAGAATTTCCGAGGAGAAAACTAAATCTCACCACGCTCATCCTTCTCATACAATGCCAGTGTCACAGTCACATCATCACCCAGATTCAGTTCCTTCGCTACCAATGCAAGAAAAAAATGACAACCTTTATCAAAGTTTGGAGAGGCGCTATCGGTTACAACAGCAACATCGAAGGCACCACACCTCTTCTGCTGAATACCTGTACAGTAGCCAAAGTAAGATAGACAGCGGGCACCTGCGACAGAGACACAAACGGAATTCTGGTCCCGGTCTCGGTCCCAACACGGCGAAAATTTCCATCCTCCACGATGATGGATCCACGGAAGATGAAGTTGGACACATTCAAGGAGATATGTGTTACATTGTAGTGTGCATGGTCTGTCTAGCCATTACTTCCATTGTCGTATTATTTATGCTACTTCCTGTTCATGGCTGTACGAGCAATCCTCATATTCCTGTCATTCTATGGTCACTGACGATTTTCTTGACGATTGCACTGAGAACGGACAAATCAATCCCGCTGAGAACGGGACTGGGCTGGATCATCTTGGAAACTTTTCTCATCTGGATTACTCTTCCATTACGTCTGCAAAGTGTCATTCTCTACACTGGATCTCTTTCTATTACTCATACAATTATTGTTCTGGTGAAAGGAAAACATCAAAATTTTATTGGGTTACAGGTACTTCTACAATCAAATGAAATCTGCAAATTAATTAGTTCTCAATTGTTTAACTATTAATTTTGGAATTTAATTCTTGTTTCCAGCTGGGCGCTAATCTCATGCTTTTGGCTACGATAAACGTCTTGGGTTTACTATCCTTTTATCTCAGTGACAAGAAACAAAGACGGGCTTTCATGGACACTAGGCAATCACTTGAAATGAAATTAGTAATCGAGGAACAAGCAAAAGAACAGGTTGGAATAAAACTTTCTCTAATACTTTCTCAAACTTTCTTTTTATACTAAATCAAATACGTATGCTTTCGCTTTCAGGAAAGATTGTTGCTATCAGTACTTCCAGAACATTTGGCACTAAAAATGAGACAGGACTTAGGAGCTGCTGTAGATGGACAATTCAAGAAGATTTATATGAGTAGACATGAAAATGTCAGGTATGGCCAATAAACCTTATCCTATTCTAGTTTTAGCAAAGCCTGAATTGCAATGATGAAAATATTTTGTTGTTATATAGCATTCTTTATGCTGACATTGTCGGGTTTACTGCAATATCATCCACGTACTCTGCTTCCGAACTTGTGAAGATTCTTAATGAACTATTTGCAAGATTTGACAGGCTTGCCGAGGTATGAGGGTCATAAAAATTAGGCAACTATTTAACATAATAATTGAATTCTTTCTTTAATGTCTTTTCTCAACTTTTTAGAAATACCACCAATTACGTATTAAAATTTTGGGAGACTGCTATTACTGCATTTGTGGGGGTAACTATTTTTTACACAACTTTTAGCATTTCCTTGCTTTTTTCAGCATACGATATGTAGCGAAACGCTGTAAAAAATTCCAAGAAACATTGTTCTAACTTTTCTTTTAAATAGCACCGGAGGAAAGAAATGATCATGCTGTTCTATGCGTCCACATGGGTTTATCCATGGTGAAATCCATAAAGTAAGTTTCATCTTCCTGCTATATCTAATAAGTAAAAGTTTCTAACAAGTGGTGAAAGTTGTAAAGTAACGATAATTGGATGGGAATTAGGGATCGGTTCAAAGTCCAAGTTGGAATTGACATGAGGGTTGGAATCCATACCGGTGCAATTCTAGCTGGTGTAATGGGGCAGCGGCAGTGGCAATTTGATGTCTATTCTAAGGATGTCGAGCTTGCAAATAAAATGGAGAGCAGCGGAGTGGCTGGGTAGGCTGACATAGTTCCTTCACTTATTATTAGTGCCTAAAATGGAAGGTACACGTGGAAAATATGAGTGCAAATGAAAACATGATAGTTTAAATGAACTTGTAACTTTAAAATGTCACAGGAGAGTTCACGTTTCGGAGAAAACTCTTAGCTTTCTAAATGATGACTTTGAGGTGGAACCAGGCCATGGGGAAAAGCGTGAGGAAATTCTTCGAATCTCAGGCATCAAAACTTACTTCATCGTTCGAGTTCTCAAACCGGTAGAGTAAATACATATAACATCCATTACCTAACTTGAAAAGATACCATATGTTATGTTATCCTTTGTCTATAAAATAGTAGTTACGTAACATATTATATACCTATCAAAAGATACTAGATAGTAAATATATGGGAAAGCTATAGTAAGATTTCCTGCCGCTTCTTTGCACAAATTGGAATTCCCAGTGCAATGGAAAGATTCAATTTCGCTCAGTGAAGTCTATAAATAAATGATAGTAACCTGGTCTGGTGTATCCCGATTCAACTATCAATTATTTAGGTAGAACGCACTAGAAGGAACGAGTATAGAAAATTACTACAGAAAATAAATGCTAAATAACTTCTACAAGTCTGTGTGACAGAGATAAGTACTACTTTCACCAAATTAGAGCATCATGACACCTAATACTAATAACGACACCCACCTATCCAAATTACTAGTGATATTTATTGCTTTCGATTCCCAAAGTTTCCCATTACAACCGTGTTTCAGTATATTTGAGAGTACGCTCCAAATTTCACATATATTCCTAATTTATTGCATTTATGAAACCATAAAAATCAAATAGAATTTTTAATGTCTTTTGTAAATACGTATTAACTGTAAGTAGAGCTAAAGCCATTCTAGTCCTAACTCCTAACCATATGGTATGCTCTTTGCATCATTGAGTCATAAGCTGGAATGGAAATGGACAAGCGTATGCCGAGAGAAAGTAGTTAGCTAGTTATTAGCTACGGCTAGTACATTAATATTGCCTACTAGCTATAGATAAGGCTAAAATGGGTTCAAGTTAAAGATAAAAGTTCCAGAGTGATACTTCGGTACATCTGCTTCTTATATTGAGGTTTTATTTGCTGACACTTGTTACAGTTCCATAACACTAATACTTATTTACAGTAGAGATAATACAGTATAATCAAGGTTGTAATTAAGTGAATTTCAACATCAGCTTGTGTATAATGATACAGGGTAACAGTTTGATTACAATGCCCAAAAGAAAGCAAATAGAAAATACACAAGTGCTTTCACTTGATAATAGCACACATTTTAATTGCTGTCGTAAGTATAACATGTTTACTTACATATTACCACTACCACATAACTATATATACTGTACAACCACCAATTAAAAACGCTTTAATATATGCATTTAATCTTTACTAATACTATCTGTATTACAATTTACTACTGCAAAGAAGAAAATTATACATAAGATTATGCAGGAAAGAGAAAACTTTTGTTTTCCCCTAGAACACACGATGTTTTTTTTCTGTATATAAGTTTTTAGTTCAATATATCTTGCTAGGTTTAATAAAAGTGTATGCAGTCGATATGGTTTTGGGATGGCCGTCCCTGAAGCACCTACTAAGTAATTGTATAACATGTTCTAAGTAAGAAAAGCCAGTATTGGTATAGGTCTATGATGTTAAGTATTTGGTCTAATAACCAAATCTCTTTCCTTATTAAATAGTTTTCCGAAATGTCAACGGGCATAACAGAAAATGGGGAACTTCAAGGCGATGATGGGGTGACAAAAGACATGCCCTCTGATCTGAATTCGACATTTGCTGAAGACTCAAACGTGAGTAAAAGTTTGCCTTGCAAATTATTTACTGTTACATGGAAACTAGATTAAGATATCTACATATATAGTCAATTAAGCAATTTATGTAGCGATAACGTTGTGAACATATGGATGGGTTGTTAATAGAGTGCCGCCGAGGAAAATCACACGCCTAGGAAATCATCGGAACTCGAGAATTACAGTCAGCGTTTGAAGGAAGAGCTCTTATCAAGAGACGGATACAAGTAAGAAAGAAAGCTATTAGGCCAATATTCAATAAAGGAATATCGGGAAAACCGCAAGATTATTACCTTTGCTATAAAAAATTATGATAATGCAATAAGTGAACTGAGGTAAAAGGAAACTAAAGTTAACTGTATTTGTGTGTGTATGTGTACAGGGACCTATCCAGTCAAACTAAATGGCTTACACTAAGCTTTCAGGATGTCGTAAAGGAAACCGAGTTTACAATCCATAAAGAGCCATATGCTGGAATATCTTCTTTAGCATGTCCTTGTGCTCTTTTGGCTATAACCATTGCTACTTTCTTTGTAATATCTTTCGGAGCGCTGATATTGATAACGGCTTTGGTAGGTTTGTTTATTCTTTTGGTTCTAAGCTGTTTGTCTTCATGGAATAACTCAGCAGTGAAAGCAGACGCGAAGGTAAACAACTTTATTATCATATCAGCTATTATCTAACCTATTCTAACTAGGAACTAGCAACAAGACATTAGAATAAATAATTTTATAGTTTCCTTTCACTAACGATGCGTGTTTAACAAATTATTGAGAAACATTGGAAATAAATGCTTGCCTTATAAAGTAATATACTGAACTTATTTTACAGTCTTTTTCGGTCACAATGAACTTTTTCAATTCGATCTGTTCTATGGAGGCGAAATCGAAGTTGTGGGCAAGGCGACTGGTCACCATTGCCACGATAACTGCCCTCACTGTGGCGAATCTCGTTTTCTTGGTATGCTTTCACATAAAAAAACTAAAGTTAATCAGTCGACAATTCCTGTGTTATAGGCGTTTCAAATATAAGTAAACCGGTACTTTGTACTTTGCCTATCTACACTGAGGTTCAAAAATTATCAATCAATAGACTTTAACCGTCATAACCTTTCACCACGATGTGCTATGCTACTATATGCTACTCAATCTAAAGGCACCTATTTAGGAATCCAAAAATGTTCAGAGAAAACTTAATTGTAGAGGCAAAGAAAATTATTCCTTGGATTCTTTTGTAAGTATGTATATATGAAAGCATACATGTGGTGAAAGCATACAATCCTGAAGCTATCATGATCGGTTATTTGTGAACCTTTATGTAGACTATGCAATTTAGGAAATATTTTAGAGTTTTTGCCTGACTTTGACTATAGTAATTTGACTGCACGGAGTGAACAAAGCTATTCAACAATTAACAACAATTATTATACTTAATGATAATTGAAAGTATAATTTAGACTAACAAACCAGGTTAAAGATTTAAACTTTGTAAAATTTTGGTTATTAACAAGCTGTGAAGTTTGCTTAATGTATGTACTCTAACTGAAACTATAACTGTAGTTTACTACAAGTACCTACCTACTTATCTTTAGTTAAACCATTAACACTAAAGATACTACTTTTACTACACAAAGTAAAAGTGCGTACTAAAATGCGTTATGCGTGTGTTGTGTGTTAGATTTGAAAATGTAATGTACATAATGAAACTGTTACTCCCTTTAGGAACCTTGCATAGATGCAGGGAACCAATGCGTTAACGCAACAATTTATGAAGCTGAGGCTACAGAAGTTCAACCTCCTTTAGTTTTACCCAAAACCTCCAAAAGACCTTTCTCCAGTCTTGGTTGTGTGTACCCAGCCTATGCATTTGTGTTTTGTTCGTTTTTCCTTATGTCTGTAACCCTGTTGGCTCATCCTTTGTCTTGGTTGAAATCTATATCCATTCTTATTGTTTTGGTTGTACATATTCTTTTTATTACTATGAGTCCAGTCAAGCAAGCTGTCCAGTGCTCTGAAACATTAAGTTTTCGTGGCGGAACTGAGTAAGCTCATAAATGACACCAAGAAGACCGTCATCTATTCACATATTATTACATAATATAATTAAATGTTTATATTTCAAACAAAAGTTAATTGTTCTTGTCTATGTAGCCTTATTCCTGAAGTCTGGTATCTCACAGTCTTTTTTGCGGTTCTTTTTCTGGTACTATTTACTTTAAACCGACGGGTAAGTGACGGACATATTTTCAAGTACATAGGCTTTTGCTTTACAATATGTATACCTTACGTGATTCATTCTCTATAATACCTATGCAAGAATGTACAAGTGCGCTTTCTCTCTACTTTAACTTAACCAATGCTTTTTCTATCACTGCTTAGCTGGAAAAATCTTCAAGAGTCTTGTTCCTATGGAAGACTGAAGTCGAGCAACAACGGGAGCGGGCAACTCTACTAAGGCAGAAAAATGAAGCTTTGGTAGGTTGTCATTTGTCAGTGTTCAAATTGTAGTTGTTCAATCAAACCTGTATTTGTTTGTTTGGTTATGGGAATGTAAATGTTTCATAATATTGTAATATTTAGGTATACAATATTTTGCCTCAACACGTGGCATCCCATTTTCTGGGTGCCAGAAGGCGAAAGCATGAAGAGTTGTACAGCCAAAGTTACTCTGAAGTGGGGATACTGTTTGCATCCATGCCCAATTTTTCCGGTGAGTATTTCCGTCCCACTTAAAAAACAAATTGTTTTCACCACCATAAATTTTCACCAGCATTTTTATCACGATATCTATAACTTTGCAGACTTTTACTCGGAGGAAACTGTTAACAATCAAGGATTAGAATGTTTACGGTTCTTGAATGAAGTGATTTCCGACTTTGATGCGGTAAGTCAAAATATAATATATCCTAACTCTGTTTTAAGTTAATATACACGTTTACATACGTAACACATATACTATACTTATTAATTTGCCATCTATCTACATTAAATCAGTAATGTCTTATTGAATTTTTTATTTTGCAATTATCTGCAGCTATTGGAGTTACCAAAATTCTCTGATAATATAATTAAAATAAAGACGATTGGATCGACGTACATGGCTGCTAGCGGATTAAGTCCTTCAATGCAGGCGAAGGTTTGTGTGCATACGGAATTCTAAAGTGCTTCATCAGAGATTAATATGTCTTAACTATACTATGTATTATTTTATTTTAGGCTACCGATCCTATCAAACAGCGATGGTTCCATTTGTCTCTTCTTGTGGAGTTTGCATTTGAACTCAAAAGAGCTTTGACTAGCATAAACGAGCAAAGTTTCAACCATTTTGTACTGAAAATGGGGATAAATAATGGTCCAGCTACGGGTGGTGTAATTGGAGCACGGAAACCACATTACGACATATGGGGCAACTCGGTCAATGTTGCATCTCGTATGGAAAGTACAGGAAAAGCAGGATGCATACAGGTGAACATAATTTGCCACACTTTGGGTATTGGAAACTTTATCCATTTAAAAATGAAGTAAAATCCCCTAAATTATTCTTATTATAGGTGACTGAGGAGACATACCGAATCCTGAGAATATATGGATACAACTTCGAACAGAGGGGACTTGTCAACGTTAAAGGGAAGGGTCAATTGATGACATATTATCTTATTGGCCGTGGTCCTGAGTTATCTGATGAACAAATTCAAAAGTTTTTATCTGAAGCGTCGACAGAAGCTACCAATCATGTGGCTCCAACATTAGATGCTCTTGTCAAGAAATAATACTATTCTGATCGTTAATTTGTTTAAAATGTAAACATCAACATGTTTTTTTACTTGTAAATTAGGTACATTACAGCATTAGAATAGGAAATACCAGGGTACCTTTCAGGCTTCTCAATGTTCTCATAGAGAGAAAATTATTTTATACAATAATTGTCGTCTTATTTGACTTCTAAGTGAACTTGAATTGTGAGAATTATTTTTTCATTTCTACTCTTTTCGCATTGCTAGCATTGTATTTACATCCCATATTATTTGCCGTAAGTGGTCGATTGTGTCCTTCAAATGGCGATTTCTTAACATCACTTGCTGCAATAGCCATAAAAAATTCAATTATTACTAAACTTCAATTTTGTGCAAGAAATGTTTGAATCAAGTTTTTCTTAATCTTACATCCATAATTTCTTTGTACTCCTCCATAGCCAGTCTGTATGCCTCTGTATTCTTCTTTTCTTCAGCATTCGTTAGAGAATATTCTAATCTTTCCCGATTCTGTAAAACAAACATTTCGTTTTCGTTAAATGCATTAATTTGTAACTATAAAGTCTACATTGTGTAACAATAATGTTGGGTAAAAGACCGATGTAACGGTAAAATTGCAATTTGCAATTTACACCGTCAAAAATTAGGAATCAATTGAACTACATATATGCACAATTAATGTACTAGAATAAATTGAATAAAAATTGTTGGATAACAAACGTAGACAAATGTTAGGAGCAAAGGAATTTGACAAATTATTAACGTCAAGGTTTTTACCCCAGTCAGTATAACAAGAAGGCAGCTAACAACACAGTTAATTTTAAATGACAAACTAATCATAAAATTACTTACAGTTGTATTTATAATACACTTCCCACTAGAAACAATTTATTGTACTTGTAAATTGTAAATTGCACAATACAATACAACCCCATCCGGCTACTATTTTATTTTTTAGCTGTGTAATGCTACATAAAGGCTAGTGAATTACGACATAATATTGTATACTTACTAGTCAGAACTTATTAGGCCTTAGCCAATGAACAATTATTTGATACATAACTACTTACTACTGAATAGAAATAATTTTAGATACCTACCTAATAAGATGTTTACTTAAATGTAATTTATTAGTTACTAGATGTTTTGAAATGTACTATAATCTTTTTAATTAGGATAAACTGCGAATTGGTAAAGCTTGGAAAAATAAATAACCTCTAAGCAATTTTCTGGCTTGGTAGGAAAACTGTCCTCTATTTTCTCATAGATAACTCTCAATCTTTTGAAATTTGCACGGATGTTTCGTAATGTTTCCTGAAATTTCGTCTTCTTGTCCATAGCTGCTTTCCCATCCGGTGGCTGCATGGAAAACAAAGCAAGTATTTAGTACATAGGTTATTGCATCAGGCATCCGAAAAAGTTGGAATCCCGGAATCTAGGATTCTTGGAAATTTGACATAACCACGCCCCCAACATAGCTCCGCCCCCGAAGGGGGCGGAGCTAAACTTGGAAATCTGGGAAGCCCTGGAAATCAGGGAAGGGAAGCCCGGGAAACTCTGGAAGTCTGGGAAGGGAAGCCCTCGCCCCTTGCCCTAATAAATTTAATTTTGTTAGCTAAACTTGGAAATCTGGGAAGGAAGCCCTGGAAATCAGGAAAGGGAAGCCCGGGAATCCTGGGAAACTCTGGAAGTCTGGGAAGGGAAGCCCTGAAAATGGGAAGCCCTTGCCCCTTGCCCTAATAAATTTAATTTTGTTAGCTAAACTTGGAAATCTGGGAAGGAAGCCCTGGAAATCTGGGAAACTCTGGAAGTCTGGGAAGGGAAGAAAATGGGAAGCCCTCGCCCCTTGCCCTCATTAATTTAAATTAGTTAGTTTTCTAATTAATTGTCCACAGAATTAT
>JAQFYC010002761.1:0-23793 GCA_034694165.1 Tomocerus mixtus | reverse complement strand
TTAGTTTAGTAAGTATATTGTTCAAATATGGTAGTTTTAAAATATTTAGAAAAATATACACAGGAAAGGCACAGCCTAGTAATTAAGTAATATTTTTCCTTATAAAATATTCCTATAAATATCTATTAAATAACTAGCATAACCTAATTTATAGGAATGTTATAATCTGTCCGTCCCTATATCTGTCTAAGTCATTAGTATCTCCCAACTGTTTAAAATGGTAGTTCTATGTGCAAATCGCTTCACGTGTCATGACTCGCATTTAAATATATCCCTTAACAAAAATTACAGAAAACTCGAATGCGGCCATCTAAATTTTGACCTAACTTAACCTAATGTTAAGTAGCGGACCCTGTTTATGAGCGATAACTGAAAAATTCCGGTCACTATTATTGAGAGAGGACTTTGGAGGGAATTTTAACGAGTCTGCATTAGCATTAGCGTTTTGGTACACAATCTAACGACTCTGGGTAAATATATTTATACTTACGCTAGTGTATTATACCCGTTTTGCAATGGTTTATTATTTTACTGCGTAAACATGAAACTACGTAGCACGTAAATACATTGTGGTGACAAAATAGTACGTCGTAATCGGGAAATTTCTTTGGCTTATGTGTACGACTTATACTTTAACTTGGTGAACTTATATTTATACTTATACTTTAAATATGCTAATAATAAATATGACTTTTACTTATTACTGCGGAATGCATTATTTATTACACATTATATAGTTAATAAAATATTAAGTACCTAAGCAGGAATATACATTTTATAATGCCTTTACTTAGGATAAGAGCCATTTTGATAAATACCTAATACAATAATACATACAACTGTGTTGCGAGAACTCGATTATAATATCGTCAGACAAACAGAAGTCGAGTGCACTTCCGCTAAATTAAATACGTACACACAAAGTTTATTTTTAAAATGGTTTGATGAATCGTCATTAGAATGCTTACCCACAATACCACCTTTCCGATAATCAGAAGAGGAACATTTCTTATAAGATTATCGGTCTGCTCAATATAGGGAACTTTAGGTACAGTAATTTATTTATAAGATTAAGATATATTTTAACTTGATTTATTGAGTAATAATTTCATTACTGTTATTTATTCCCACATAGTAGCTGGATCTGTGATAATAAACATTATAATGATACATATGACATACGGTATGACACATATAATTAATATATCGTATCTGTAGTAATTAACTAATTAATTTTATTTGCTAACAGTTAGCAAATTACTAGACTACCAATTACAAATGCAATATTGAAGGCTGTACCACAGCAAGTCGAAATTGCATAGCAATCAGAAGATAAGTGATCACATTTAATATTATTATTTCCAAGAACCTCATATCCACAAAAATAACATTGTAAGCTGTAATTTTTGAAGGGAATCCATAGATTTTCTGGTGTAGTATTGCCAGCTGAGTTTCACTTTTTCTGTCCAGGCGAGCGATGGGGGCCTTGTTTATCACGTTTCCAGTTTTAAGGGCCTTAAAAATATTTTACATTTAGTTTGGAGTTCAAAAACTGATATTTTGCAACAGTTTCGTCTTAAAAAATAAAATTTCCCTTTAATTATTCAACACAAATGATACAATTGATAAGATTTAAAAAAATTAATAACTTACGGCATTTGCGACAAGTTGGCCGGAAACCAAAATCAATCCTAAGGCAAAAGTTGCAAAATACATTTGTGTTCCCATCATAATGATGAAAGGAAACGAGTAGCCTTCTGGGTCGTACAATCCACCGACAATTGTTGCATAAATTCCTACAGTAATTGACAAAATTGAAAAGGAGGTGATGACTAAAATCTGGATTCCAAAATACCTTCCCAGATAATTAGCAGCACAACACAATTCTTCGTGCAACAATCTTAAATTCTCAATTTCTTTAGAAATTGTTTTCTCTTCGGATTCTGAATTATTTTCAATTGTAGCAGTCAATACAATTTTCAACATTTTTGAAATGTGACGAAATAGGCCCCTGATTATCCAACAGAGGGCAAAAAACAAAAGCGCGACTGATTGATTATATGCTGTGACAAATATTATAGCGATTGAGAAAATATAATCATCCAATCCATTCTCATCCACACAAACTTCACCCTTAACCTTAACTCTCTCAAAATTGCAAGATCCGTAGAAATAGTAAAGAAAGAAAATCCCGAACGCAAGAGTGAGCGCTGAACAGTACAAAATAAGCGTCAAAGTTAATTTTTTCAGTTTCGGGAAAATATCGACAGTCGAGTCCTCTTTTTGAATTTTGGCGCCAACTTTTTCAATACACTTCCAGCATCTAGGTAAATTCCTGGAGGCTACCCGAGAGGCAATTAGCAAGGCCACAGATTGAATGAACATCGAATCCACAAGAATACTGAAAGCAATTAGGTCAGTACCAGCAAAAAACAGCTGGAGATAAATCTGGATATTGTTGAAAATCCAAATGCACGAAAATCCAATCAAACAGATAAAAAATAAATTAAAGAGGGAAGGGAAACTAATTATTTTGGATTCGAAAGAGCAAAGATTAACACCTTTCTCGACTTTGTGATTTACTGAACAACAGTTAGTTCCTATAAGTTGACTTAGTTTGATAATTAGTCTAATTTTGCTACACAAACAATTATCGGGAATAATAGTAGCACTTTTGGCAGAGATTGATCGTGACATATTTGTTTTTTTAAATAGTTTTCAAAAATTATGATTCATTTAATTTTTTACAAGCTTATATGTTAATAATATATTGGTTAACTATGTTGTTTGTATAGGTAAATCAAACTCAAATCCCAATCAGTATGCACATTATGTTGATGTCGCAATGGGATGATGGGACCATGTTCCGCTTTAATAAACCATTACAAAACGGATGAACTCAAAAATGTAATCATGGGAATATTAGCATAATTAGTTGACTTATGTCTCGATTTTAGCCTTTAACGGATTTAAAATAATTTTCTAAGAACCCGTACAATTGACTTACGAAAACTGAAAGTTAAAATTATCGCTAAGACGGACGGACGGACTAACATGCAAACTTTTCCATAGCAAAAAATAACAGAATGTCTAATATACTCGTAGTATAGTTGCAAGTGGAACATTCTGCCTATCTTTGTTTGACTGCAGTTTTTGTTAATCGTTTGCGAGAAAGACGAGCCTACAGAAATCTTGATGTTTAATACATGGAAATGATTTCAGCACTTTGCTTACACAGAAGATACCATAATCGCGAGAAAATCGACTACCCACGAACTAATAACAGATAATTGCCATCTGTTTGGTGAGACTTTACAATATATGAACAAAACATTCTGCTTTGGACCATATTTGGACTTCCATATTATATTGATGTACATTTGGGAATTAATGAAATTAATTAACATAGTTTGTATGAAACTCAATTTTAATGTGAAGATAATTTTATATGAGCTTTTTGCATATCAGGGTTCCGAAAGTCGACATTTTATATAAAAATGTAAATCAGGATTACGTTAAAAAATATATAGAATTTCCAGGATATATTAGTATAGATATGTTTGTATACTCTCAAAGCAAAGATGACATAATTCGGTGGAAATTCAACTAAGGAGCAAATGATATCTGATAAGAATTGCTCGACTCATTCGAATAAAAGGTTACCAAAAGACTTGAAAGAATTTGCATTGCATGATCATTTAATTCTACAGTATAGTATCAGTCGGTAAATTAAATACTTCAGAATTGGACAATAATGCATATCGACCGAACCTATCGTATTTTGAGATTACCTTGGTAGGTACCCTAATCCAACTGGCTGAAAAAGGCCCAGAGAATAAATAGCTAGTCATTTTTAACAGTATCATAAACTTTTATTCCACATGCGGTATTCTTTGCAAAAAATGTTGCAGTTCGAGTTAGCGACACAATTTTTCAAAAGACTGAAATATCAATCTTAATACTATTTAATGCACTTTGAATTACCATGTAATAAAACAAAGCAATTATACAAGGTAATATTTATGTAATCAGTTCATCAATGATCATAGAGGTAGGAAGAGCGACAAACAGACTGACAGATAAAACATTATTTTTTTAACAAAGGTTAGTGGTTAGCGTTAGCATGCACGCTCTGTGTTCTGTGCAGATTCTGTTGCAGTTGCAGCAGGTATTTCCAATCCAGAAATAAAATATTGAACTTGAAAAATATCGACATCAATCATTAAAATGGGTTATCTTAATCTAGATGTGACAAGACATTAGCCCAAGATAGCATAGTGGTTGACTTTTACAATGATAAAACTATTAACTGCTGCTTGTGGCTAATCTTTGCCTTTGTATTTTCACCATTTCACTGCAAATATATTTATGTTACAATTTATGTACTACGATATACGTATAGTGCTATATATACTGTAGGTATGAGTAAATACGTGATTTTAATCCTTATCCTTTAATTTATATATTAGCATAAAGCTTAACTATTAACTAACTTAACTAAGCTTAATTATCTATTTGTAACATATCAATTTGATTTACTTCATCGCTTCATTTAAAGTGTACGTGTCGTTCACTTACTGCCCGACTGCCACTCTTACTGGTTCCAAAATTCCAATTGTAAACGCCAAAATGCAAATCTTAACTGTCGCCCTAATTGTGCTTAGCGTTGGCTGCTTAGCAGAGAGCTTAGCAGTTTACAGTCTTCCAGAAAGTAGGTTATTTCAATCATTTAAATATATATACACTTAATATATGAATAAAATAATAATATATAATCGATCTAAATAAAAATTATTATTTTCTGACTCCAGAAAATGTGATAGACTACTCAAATGCTAAGAATATTACTGGAGCTGGAGGCAGGGCCCTTACTTCCCTTGGTGTAATGGACGGCAAGGAATTTTTCACCGATCTTAGTCTCGGGGTATCTATTTATCATTTATTAATTAACCAGAACATATTTTAATATTGGGTTTTAAAATTAATTGCGTTTTACACAATTTCATTGTTGACCTCGTTCTCTGGTTCTCTCGTTCAAATATTTTTCACTTGCTCACCTCAGATTAATCAGCTAGAATTTATTTCTTGTGAAAACCTATATATTATTGCATGCAAATATAAAATTCTCATTGTTAATTATTAAGCTAAATAATAATTATTCACTGCATTTGTTAGCCTGTGTCCATCATGGAGGCTTTGGATTACTGTCAACTAAATAATATGGCACTTGCATCAATTTACACTTTGAATCAGGAGGATACTGTTTGGTCCCAAGTTCCAAAAGGTTTGTAGTAAAAAGAAATTTAAAAATTACAAAGTCTTAGATGTTAAATTGACAGAAAATGTTTTACCTGAATTATTTTAGACTACCATATGTGGCTGGCCGGGACTGATTTATTTAACGAAGGTACCTGGGTCTGGATGAAAACTCAAGATCA
This sequence comes from Tomocerus mixtus, assembly GCA_034694165.1. NCBI lineage: Eukaryota > Metazoa > Arthropoda > Collembola > Entomobryomorpha > Tomoceridae > Tomocerus > Tomocerus mixtus. The sequence goes on along the minus strand of JAQFYC010002761.1, from coordinate 18,355 downwards.
GTTTGTATTCATCAGATGGGCTCTGGGACAACCACTCCTCACTCCAATGAGAAATTGCCTTTTCCTCAATGAAACATTGAACGATTGGTGGTCTGCTGTATGTGGGGGTATGGATAAATACAATGTCCTCTGTGAGCAAGATGTTCCAGAAACCACCCAAAGATATTAAATAAATTGTACTATTTATGTTCACCATTCATTGATTGATACGTGACTATTGTGTTAATAAAAATTAACAGCGTAATCTAAAAATAAAACTTTGAAACATTAATTTTGTTCGGGTTCGGGTCGAATCCACAAACGATAAACTAAAAAAATTGGCAGTTGGAAAACTTTAATCAATAAAGGCTAGAAAAAGTGCAATTTGCGACATTTTCAATAAAATTAATAAAATAAGTTTAGGGAGGGATTGGTGTCTTATTGTATACATAAGCACTGCATTTTATTAGAGACCTTCTAAGTCATATTATCTGCGTTACAAATGAATTAGGTTTATTAATTTAGCGAAGGTAATTATATATTATGGTTTTTTGGTAAAAATATGCATATTTGACCCAAATGTTACTGTATTTGCCTTACAAGATAGCTTTATATAGCTTTTTTGCAAAGACTAAATATTATGGCCCTAAATTATTTTATGGATTGGCTAATAAGATATCGAAAGAAAATTATCAAAAACGTTTGAAAAGTTCCATCATAGAAATTGTATCTATAGTAATTCCCCATGGGTAACCATTGTTTATATACTCTATACAATTTAAAATGTAAATACTGCAATATAGACAATTAATTTTTCTACTTTATCGTTTATTACCTTGTATTGTACCTTATATAAATACTTAAATACCTAGTTCTATAAAAATATTGAATAATAGACAATCTGCTTATTTTAACTGTTTTGAATATTACATTCTTAATAACCTATTGAAAAATGCATATGGTTAATCAGGAATTGTCACTCGTGCTAAAAGCAAATTGCCTTAGCCGTTTACTATTCACGTATGACAAACAGATAATTTTTTTCAGTTTGAATCACATTATTTAATTATTTATGCATATTAAAATATATAGAGATATTTAAATTGTGTGAATATTTTTTATCGCAGATGGATTTTTCCGTTGTTCTTCAAAGGGGCAAAAAAGACTCTAGGCCTGGAAGACTTGTATCGTGTTCTTCCCGATGATAGATCCGAAATATTAGGAAATAGCATGGAGGAAGCTTGGGATGCGGAAGTCCTACGCTGCAAAGAAATAGAAAAAAAGAGAGGGAAAAGGAAAAAGCCAAGTTTAGCGCGTGTTCTGACTCAGATTTATGGAACAACATTTCTGTTTTACGGGATATTTGCATTTTACGAAGAATGTGTTCTGAAGTACGTATTTTTTTTACATTTTTGGATATTACATTATATATATATAACATATTTCCAAGATATAACAGTCGAAAACAGCAGATTTAATAATCAGCTGTTATTCTTCAAATCATATAATGGTGGAAACCCTCCCCCACCACAGGGGGAGTCGTTTCAGAGTCCAGAAATAACCCGTCACACCAAAATTGGATATAATTTCGTAGAAATAGTTCCTTAGCATTGGGTGGAATATTCCATCCATCATTTCATGGAATAGGTTTCCATAATTCCATATTAAGTTTTTTTAGCCCTATGTGAATTGTGAATGGAATGTTATCCGCGGGTTGCTTTTAATTAATTTGACGGCTAAAGTTTAGAATTTTTAATATTGTTTTCATTCCATCTGAAGGATACTTCAACCGATATGCTTAGGAAAACTGTTGGAATGCTTCAATGACCCTGCTACCCCTGGTGGACCACCCCGTTGCAGTCAGCTGGAAATATATCTGTATGCATCAGGACTAGTGGTATTGGCTATTGCTTACACGAGCTCAGATCACCCATATACATTTGCTGTCCAAAGATTAGGAATGAAGATAAGATTAGGTATTTATTAATTTAATGATTTTTCTAAGATGAGATCTGTATATGTACACATTTTTAAAGATATCATTTGACATTTGACCTTTGTTGTGTTTTGTAGGACTATGCTCTTTGGTTTACCGCAAAGCCCTTAAATTGAGCAAAACAGCGGAGCAAGAATGTGATACTGGACAAATAATTAATTTCCTGTCTTCGGATATGAATCGGTTCGACGCCCTGTTAACTTATTTGCATTATCTTTGGTGTGCTCCTCTACAACTTGGAATCGTCCTTACACTATTGTGGATTTACCTAGATATGAGATATTCATCCTTGTGTGGCATTGGCTTGATTGTATTCTTTGTTCCCTTTCAAGGTATGTAACTTTATCTAAACTTTAAATGCTACTTATATAGTAGACAGGTTCTATCCTATATATTTGAAGAGATTTTTAAATTTCTGGTTGTATCTTCTACTATTTTTAGCATTAATGGGGAAAATATTCAGTTACCTACGAGCAGCAACTGCAGGACGAACGGATAAGCGAATTTTTTTGATGAATGAACTCTTGAATGCCATGCGAGTTGTTAAGATGTGTACTTGGGAAAGAATATTCATCAAAATTGTTGAAGAAGCTCGCAGGTAATATAAAGTTATTTGTTTATTAATTATTAGAAATTAAGCCTTAAATAAATACGTAATTTATTTTGTTGTTTTTACAGGCAGGAAATTATGAAACTGTTGAAAACAGCTGATTGTCGTGCTATAAACCAGAGTCTTTTCTCAGTTACATCAAGAATAGTGTTATTTCTCACTTTACTAGCCTATTATTTCATACGTGGGAAGAAACCAGATTCAGTCGTGGTAAAAAATTGACCTTTTCTATTTCTGACAGATGTTACGACTTATAATGATAATGATAAGCCTTATTAATGATTGTTGTTCTTAAAAAAGGTTTTCGTTTGCTTGGCTTTGTATTCGAATGTTCAACAAGTGATGACTCTTTATTTTCCATACGCTATCTTATCCCTCGCCGAAGCAATGGTCACAATTCGGAGATTTGAAGTAAAATTTTCAATTTTCAACGAAACAAAACGGATTTATAATAAAAAATATAAATATTTCTATTTATAAGACATCATTTCAATCTAGTATTCTAGTATTTGCATATTTTTCTTTATATTTTTAGCAATTTTTGTATCTAAAAGAGTGGAAAATTGATGGGGCTATGAGAGGTTTGCCAAATGGGAACTCTGGAAGCCGTAATGGTCCTGCTGCACAGAAAACTCAAGGATATGTTAAAGTGTCAAATCTATTTGCGAAATGGAGAGAGGAGAGTGAGGAAATAGTTTTGAAAAATGTCAGTTTGGAATTGAAACCTGGAAAAACTGTGGCGATTATTGGACAGACGGGAGCAGATAAGTAACCTTAGAACTTATCCATTAACCATAAGGATGGAAATGATAGAATTTGTTAAAATAAACGTAAAAATTAATTTAACGTGTTGCTAACATTTTACGAAAGGGTTCTCTTCTGTACGCTATACTTGGGGAATTGCCACCAAAGTCTGGAACCATTGATGTTCAGGGCACAGTTGTGTACACTGCTCAGGAGCCTTGGGTATTCTCCGGTACTGTGAGGGAAAATATCCTTTTCGGAAAAGAGTTCGATGAAGACTGGTATGATAAAGTCGTCAATTGCTGTGCTCTTGCTAAGGACTTCACAATTCTTCAGTACGGGGACAATACTTTGGTCGGTGAACGGGGAAATGCCCTCAGTGGTGGACAAAAAGCTAGGGTCAATTTAGCAAGGTAAATATTCAACATTACTTAATTAGGTGCGGATTTTAGAGTGTCTATAAATATTTTAACATATCCTGTGAATGTGTATTTAATATAATTGAATAGTAATAATATAATTTAGGGCCGTGTATGCCAACGCGGATGTTTATCTGCTGGATGACCCTTTAAGTGCCGTGGATGCAGAAGTAGGTCGCCAACTTGTGAATGATTGTATCTTAGGGATCCTAAAAACCAAGGCAGTGGCTCTCGTTACTCATCAATTGCAATTTCTCAAATCTTTCGACGAGGTAGTTGTTTTAAGTCGTGGCTACGTCCGTGCTCGAGGAACGTACGCAGAAGTTTTGGAATCCGGTGACCATTTTGCTTCGATAATGCAAGCTAAAATTGCTTCGTCGACGCATTCAATGCAGTCTTTTAAATCTTGTAGTAGAGGAAAAATTGATGGAGATAAGGCTGGATCGTCGACCAATCTTACGGAACTAGAAACTCAAACGGGAAATATTGCAACAGCCTTTCCAATTGTTGTGCGGATTATAACACATGTAACGAGGTTTGTACTATTTTGTGTCATTTCCAAAGAAAACCTACTGCAATGTCTTGAAATCGCGATTTATCTTTATATATTTTTTAAGTAAATCTAGGTACAACCTCAAAAACGCAACTTTGTCTAGTAGATATAACAATTTTATGTTTTTTTGTAGACTGTCATATTTTTGCTTCAGTTTGTGATTTGATTGGATATTGTAATTAATTTTTTAATATTAATTCCTACTTTAGTAACGTTGAAGCTGAAGAGCAACCGGATGAAGTGATGCAGTCGGGAAATATACCATTGTCAGTTTATTGGAATTATTTGATTGCCGGCTCTAACTGTGGGATGATCTCACTTGTGACCTTCCTTGCTATCTTAACTCAAACTGTATTTTCAGGATCAGATTATTGGCTAAGACTTTGGTTCGTTTTGTGCTCCTATTCATAAACATAAGCACACAAGCTTTTAAAAAAATGAAGATAATTAATTGATGATAAATAACTGATATTTTTCTAAAGGTTGGACAATACACTGAACATAGAACAGAATCTGCAGATGCAAGTCTATGCGGGAATAATGGCGTTGCTTTTCTTGCTGTGTCTTATCCGTACAATCACTTTCTTTAGAATGTGCATGCTTTCCTCCAAAGAATTGCACAGAAAGCTTTTTATGCGAGTACTGAGAGCAACAATGCTTTTCTTTGATACAAATCCTGTCGGTAAGGAACGATCTTTACTTTTACAATAAATTATTACAATTTTATAGTTTGTTTGCATGTGTACTAATTTATTTATTTGTAGGACGGATCATTAATCGATTTTCGAAGGATATGGTGATTATAATTTTATTACCATTTTATTTCTCACATCAAATATTTGCATTACTGGAAGTTTATGTTTTATTTTTTACTGATACCTTCAGGTAGTTATAGATGAGACCCTTCCGTAAGCCTCTATACGTTTTCATATATTTAAATACATTGTAATTGTACACTTTTCGTGAAGCTATTTAAACCATATTGATAAATGCATGTTTTTGATCTTTTTCAATGTAGGGCAGTCATATTTGATACGGTTGAGGTGAGGAATAAATTAATTTGGACAAATAAATTCTGCATTTTAAACATTAAATAGTTGTTAGTTTACGGTTTCTTTCTGTTTTTTAGATTTTCTTGCAGCTTATTGGAGTCCTTGCCATCACTTGTATAGCCAGTCCTTACATATTGCTGCCTGCCGCATGCCTTTTGCTATGTTTTTATTTACTGAGAATATTTTACTTCAAAACGGCAGGCAGTATCAAACGCCTAGAGGGAATTGGTAAAAAACGTGTTTCCTTTATCTGTAATTATACATATACATATTGTGCAAATTCTAATTGAACTATTTAAATCTTTTGATAGCCAGAGGTCCTATTTTCACCCACCTGAGTACAACTTTCGACGGAATAACCACAATAAGGGCGTACAAAACTGAAGAAACATTTCGAAAGAAGTTTGATGCTTACCAGGATGTTCACACATCTGTGTGGTATATATTTCTGGCGTGCACTAGAACTCTGGGCATTTACGTCGACTGGATTTCAATTATATTTATCACGATTGTTATATTCAGTTTCATGGCCGTTAAAGGTAATCTTAGTTATACATTTTTAATCTAAATACATGTATATCCAAATTAAATGCATGTACTAAATCAAAATATATAAATATTTAAAACTGCAACTTAAGTTTACAAAAAATTGATCTTTAAAGAAATTTAATTGTTTGACCCTACAGCTAGTAGCGCCGTTGTTGGATTAGCAATCACGTATGTGTAAAATTATTTTTTAACTTTAAAGAAGAATTAAAGGTCTAAGCTTTTTTGTTGTGGACTTTCCTCAAATCTTGGACGTTGTTAATTAATCGTCCCAAATTTTATACGAATTTGCAGTACATTTAATTTATGTATAAAATTTTTTCCATAAGGAAAATTCTTAATGCATGAATTCTCGCGGAATGAACTATTCATCTTTATGATTGATCGTAATTGTGCTAAATTAAATATTTACGTCAGCGACTTATTTGATTATTGTGGCACCATAGATCAGCTTTAACTCTTACATCGATGTGCCAGTGGGGGGTAAGACAATCAGCTGAAGTGACGAATCAAATGATTTCCGTAGAAAGAATTTTGGATTACTGCAAACTAGACCAAGAAGGAGACTTGGAATCAAATCCTGGTACTTACTATATATACAATTTAATGAATCTGTTATGTTCATAATAAAATACACCTATATACCTACAATATACATATTTTAAAATGGTACTAATAATAACAATATTAATGAAATAGATTTAAAACCTCCTGATAATTGGCCTACGAGTGGGGAAATCGCTTTCAACAATTTGTGCATGAAGTACAATCCCACGAGTGATCATTTAGTTTTGAACAACATCAACTGTGTAATAAAAGCTAAAGAAAAGGTAATATCTAAATGTTTTATTTAAAATTCGTTCAAGGGGTGATGCAATAAAACATCCAATTCAGAATCTATTTCCTGTAAGAACTTTTACGTTTTAACGTTAAACGTTTTAAATATATAAGACTCAAATCTTATGCCGAAGTATGCAAAGCATCAATTTTGTAGATTGTTTTCGTATCTGGGATAAAATTGAAAACATTTTATCAGAATTTTGTTGTCAATCAAAGCTGAGCTGAGTCTGATTTACCAGGAAGTAAAGTAGTCGGAAAAATTGAAATATTTTTTTTTAAAAACCGACAAATTAGCATTTTCTGACGTTTTTTGTTTTAACGAGCTTTAATTTTTGAAAAATTGATAAAATATTTGTTTTTCTAATGGTGTATACGTTATGAGGGTCGACTCTTGTCTTCGGGCGTATATTGCGCCACCCACTGCAGTACTAATAATTAAGCAATGGAAATGCGAATTATTGTTGTGAAAATGTTAAATGTTGGTCTCAACGCTTTCTGAATAGATAGGCATTGTTGGAAGAACTGGTGCGGGTAAAAGTTCCATAATTTCTGCCATATTTCGACTCGCCGAAGCCTGTGAAGGTTATATAGCAATCGACGGAATTAGAATCTCAACAATAGGTTTGCATGACCTGCGAAAGAAAATCTCAATTATTCCTCAAGAACCTACATTATTTCAAGCAACACTGAGAAGAAACTTGGATCCATTCGAAGAGTACCCAGACGCTGATATTTGGGGTGTTCTACAAGATGTCAATTTAGCTGATGTCCTCCAGGAAAATAAACTGGGATTGGATTTTCAGGTTTTTGTTATCCATCATTTAATTTACATCAATGGGTCAATAATTACCAAAAATTAAAAAATCCTTTGCAATTCATTTTTCCAGATGTCAGAAGGTGGTTCCAATTTTAGTGTTGGTAAGTTTGACTTGCCAATAAAAAGCAACCTTGTCCATCTTAACGCATTCAAAAGTAAAGATGTTTAAATAATTATTTCTGTATTTTAAAGGTCAAAAACAGCTTGTTTGTCTAGCGCGAGCTATTTTAAAAAGAAATCGAATATTAATCTTGGATGAAGCAACTGCCAATGTGGATCCAGAGTGAGTTTTTGAATTTTGCAATATTGTTTGTTCAAATGGTAAAGTTATTCCAGTGTTTAATTGTTTTTTTCATGTCTACACCCAGGACTGACGAAATAATCCAAAGAACTATCCGGGAAAAATTTTCAACATGTACCGTCCTTACAATTGCTCATAGACTCCACAGTGTTATGGACTCGGACAAAATACTAGTTTTGAGTGCAGGAAGCCTCGTTGTACGTGATTTCCATTTTTTATTAAAAATTAAATATAGTACATTCCACATACAAGGATTCCGCTGAAATTTAACTATAGGGATAGGATTTTAGAGCATCTGTTTGGCTTATTTACATGTTAAAAAGCTTAATACATGAAACAAATGGACATACTAAATTGTCGTATAAAAGGAGAAAAAATTACAAAACAGATTTTTCACAAATGTTTAGTCTGAGAAGCTAGATAATATGGAATTTTTATTCTATTTTAGAACAATATATGATATTTTTCCTATCCTGTGAATGTATACTCAATATAATTGCATAGTAAACAGGGAAATGCATAAGGATTATTAAAAAGCTATACGAAATTATGGAACAATATAACTCATTCATATTTATATTGCGAAGTAGTGAAAACTCTACCTTGCCTTGGGCTTTCTTAGCCATCTGCGTGTTAACGGATATAAACTAGGTATAAGGAATTCCTCTAAGCAGTTTAACACAGACCAATCCACCAAAAATACTTAAAAACAACATGCACTGTATTTTGTAATTGTAATATTGCATCGTACGGAAAATAAATGAAACTAATAAACTATTTATGTGTGTAGGAATTCGACGAACCGATCAACCTCCTGAACGACACGAGCAGTTCTTTATATCAACTTGTCCAACAAACTGGAAAACAAGAAGCACACAATTTAATAAAAATAGCAAAAAGGGTACAATGCAAACCTTAATTACCTTACTATTATAATGCAGCAAAACATATGATGAGATTATCATACTTAAATACCAGTTACACATGTGTTTACTAATTTTACACGTAATTGTATGTTTAGGCATCAACCAGGAGGAAATTAGAAGAGACAACTCTTACCGGAATAATTGCCAGTAAGCCTGCTGATAAATGATAAATTGAACTCTAACCATCAGTTGAATTATGTCAAATGGCCAAAACTAGTTAAACTATAGACAGATAGGGTAATCATTGATGATAAATCCCTTGTAGGTCTCCCATGAGCAATTAACTAATGTACACTACACCACGGTGCAGGTGCAGTACCAAGTTGTCAGGACCAAAATATTTCTATGTTTGTAAAGTGAGTGTTTGTACAATAAAGTGGGTGCAAAGGCGTAAATTGTCTTTAAAAGACACTACAATTCGTTAATTTTTTGAGGGTAGAATAATCTCATGCTGATCACAGTGAACACTATTTAAAGCTTAATGCTACGCTGCTATACAATACACCATCTTTAGAATCTGATCAGATTATAACAGAATGATACATCCAATAATTCAGTATATTATAAGATCGCACACAAAATATGGATCGCCAAATGGAATAGTGAATAGTATTTAAGAGTTTGCAAATATATTTTATGACAGAAATTGCAACCCATTCAATATTACATAATTATATATACATATTTAGCACAAATCCTTTACACTAGTAATAGAATTTTATCTTTTTCTTTCATAATAGGGCCGTGGTTTACATAAACGAACGTTAACATAATATAGCATGCTGTTACATTCCTGGCACTTAAAACATAATCAACAAGTGTACCTATACAGTTGATAGACATTTATTTTTATCTTTAATTTACGTATCGTTATCTAAATATGTATACTATATAAAGCATACGAAAGATATAAAACTTCACTTAAGTATTCCTTGACTACTAAGCTTACATTTCAAAAAAAAACTTTGTTGGAAGTCAAATCTTACACTGTCACCTGTCACTAATAATTGTGGTAACCATAAAACTACAAACAAAAATGAACTTGTCATTAATATTAATTTCATTTATGGCGTTCCTTGTGGCCCATGGTAAAGCTGGGCGACATACAGAAACCCATACTACTTCCGTTCATTTTCTTCTTCGTATCAAAAAGGCTGGACGCATTATTTATTCAATTTTTACGGAATCTGTTTAGCTGAAACTAAAACATTGAATGCAACTCACATGATATTTGAATTGAAAGTAAAAGCTACTGGATACATTGGTTTTGGGATCGAAGCAAAGAACATTAAAGACTATCTAATTGCAGGAGTTAGCGATGTCACCATGATACCTTATGTTTACGTAAGTAAAAATCTACTATAAATAATAGTAATTGAATGTTTATGCAACTGAGAACATTTAGTATACAATTATATTATTCTAATATGGCTTTACAGGATATGCATGCCACAGTAGATGATACTTTGGTACAGGATACTAAAATAGAACCTGATTGGATTGTAACTAGCGCAGTTCAAGATGCAGGCTACACAACCATGACATTCCTGAGACGTTTAAAAACTGGGGACGGAAATCTGAATCATGATGTTGAAATAAAGGTAGGCTTCCAAAACCCATATTATTTGCTCTTTTTACGGTTTCAATATATTTTAATTATATTTTAATATTACTTTAATATTAATTTTTAATATTTTTATTAGGACGAAGATGTTTACATTCAATGCATAGTTGGCGAGGAAGATGAGTTAAGTTCTAATATCACAAAAAGTTGGTCTTCCTGGAATGTTAATATTATAGAAGATGGTACAGGACCCATAAATGGTCAATCAATGCTGTCTAGTTCTAATATTATTTTAGCTATAATTGTTGCATCACAAATATTTTCGTTTTCTTAAACAAAAACAATTTTATTCAAACAACAATAAATGTTTTTCCAAATATACGTATTTTGATGGCATACCCAATCTTTATGCACTCATTTGCTATACATATGTACGCTATACAATATCAAAGTAATTTACTTATTTACTTATTATCAGTATTATAATAAATTAAATACTATTGCCTTGCGAGTAATAAGTACATATATTATATTATGTTGTTTAGAATAGTATTATATAACTTATTTAAGTTAGATAAACCTACTCATTAATTCAATTTACTTATACGACTTAATTCATCACAATATAACAATCAGTTCAATACCGCTCCACATTGGATACCTACATTACTAAAAGGTTATACACACTCCACCCATGAAACTTTGTTTCTGAGTTCACTGTGCCCACATCTTCAATATTACTGGATGATAAATAACAATGTCGAGAATAGTTGTATAATTTTACTGATAAGTGCAAACATTCATTAGTTAAGATAATGCAATGTCAAGTTGACAACTACCTTTACCTATGTATTCAATTTGTGAACTTGTCACTTGAATAAAGCTGAATGACAATTACAATTACAAATGATACGTAAAATAGTGGAGGCGAATTTATATGGCTGCTGACTGTCGGATGACATGATATACCTACGTACTGATAGCAATTACTGATATTAACTTATGAAGCTCCGCCGTATAACTGTTTTAAAAGTATATGCACATATGTACTTATGTATAGAGAAAAGATGAAATCGAGAACCTCAACAACACAGTATATCCGAAAGGTCTGAATGTAAATATTAACCTATTTCCCCGCATAATATTACGCCAGTTCGGTATTCACTAGAAATTAAAAAATATGATTGCAACCCACATGTTTAATTAGTTTAGCAAATAACATTTATTTAATGATTGATTGCACATAATTCACAATAATAACGTAACAATTATCCAAAAATTAATATCTACAAATTAGCCAATTCATTTCAAATTTAAATTAGTTTAGCAACGAAACGTTGAAAACAAAATAGACACCAAAAACCGAAAATTATAATTGTTGCCTGTATCCGAGTTCTACTTATATTATTATATTTTTAATTTTTAAACTCTCCTTTGGAAATACATAATATAAGCTAGCGCTGTAATTATTTACTTACAATTAGTCACATTGAAGTTTTCTAATACACTATAAGTTTATACAGCATTTATTATTGTAATAAGGTTGTAAAATAATATCTTATACAGGGTGGCCAGGTTTTCCCTTTCCAAATTCACGTACATTTTCGATTTTCCAATTTAGATGCCACACCCCTTCTTGGCGTGGCGTCCAACAAGTCCAAAACATAATTATAAAATCCAAGCGATAAAAAGATTCTATATCTTAATTGACATTAAGAGTGTAATTGTATAATTCAAAATATAAAACCAAATAATAAATAAGGTTGTCCTCTTTACGGAAAAGAATGGTCCGACTGAAATCTTTAAAGGTCTGAGCTGTCTCAGCTCGCGTGTCTGAAATTTATTTAACAGTTCACGCTGCCACATTCTCAGAAATTCTTCTGATAATTCCTTCACATGTGCACATCTTGGAATCATGAACCATTCTAAAAACAAGGACATTAAAGTTGCCAATGGACAAATGAAATAGAAAACTAATCCAAGTTTCGAGAAAAGTCGTAACGCAGAGAAAGCGAAGGCAATTGTAAGCAGTACGCAACCTCCTATCGCAACTGGTATGATAATTCTAAGTAATCTGATTAGTATGCCGTTAATAATTGTTAAATTAATGTACAACTTTTTGGTTTTGGTGAAATGGTTGCTAGTGTTTGTACTCACACAGGTCACACAATTATTTTCAGGGTTATTTAAGCTTTTAAGCCATTTGGTTGTCGTATGAATATACAATACCGAAACAAGTAATATGGTTAGTGCTGTAAGCAGTACGTGTGAAAAAAAGAGCAGAGTAATAAAAAATATAGTAATTAAAACTATATATTGGTCGCGGTAGTGAAGAAAACTAATTCCATAAACAGGAAGGAGATCCACGAAGATTGCAATAAATATTAGTTGAGGCAAAATCATATAAAAGAGGCCAATAAATTTGAACATGTAACAAAATAAATTCAGCATCTTGTTATTCTCTTCCTTGATGGCATCTTCAGGATATTCCCCTACAGACAATATTGATTAATAGTATTATTTTAGGCACCTACCGACTGGGTACATTTTAAAATAAGACAGGCGACGAGCTCTCAATTGAACAACCTTTGGATGGCCGTTTCTTAATTTAGCCATTATCTTGTTTTGAAAAAATAAAATTATTGGTTGACATTTCTAATGTCTTCGGAATAGCAAAAAGCTAGAGCTAGCTATACGTAAAGTAATTTAAAAATATAAAACACCAAAAAATAATATTTTTTAATAATCTGGGGGTAAATTTCAAAAAAATTTCCCTCCCCCATATTTCGAAAACGCAACGCTTGTGTACAAAACTGTAAATACAAAAGCTAATGGCACAGTAATTGGGGACAGGCGTTGCGTTTTCGAAATATGGGGGAGGGAAATATTTTTGAAATTTACCCCCAGATTATTAAAAAATATTATTTTTTGTTGTTTTATATTTTTAAATTACTTTACATATAGCTAGCTCTAGCTTTTTGCTATTCCGAAGACATTAGAAATGTGAACCAATAATTTTATTTTTTCAAAACAAGATAATGGCTGTTCTACGGAAGTTCATTTTTGACCAACTATGATCTCCAATAGAATTGGTTACATAAGGTTTGTCAAAATTTCAAAATAGCCAAATGAACGCTAAATGTTATACTTGCGACTAGCTGGAGTTTCATCCAATTCGGTTTCAATGAAAAATTGGGTCGCCTGTCTTATTTTAAAATCTATAAACGTATAAAACAAAAATCATAGAAAGAGTGTTGTTTAAAGTAAATTGTTAATTACTGTGATACAGGGCATCTAATTGCATTATGTTGGTGAAGATGAATGCGAAATCAGTGACGTAGTAAAAAAAAGAGATGTAAGTCGCAAATCCATAAACTCCACCCACCAGGAAGGTGATGTTGAAGAACAAATCAGCGACGGTGAGGAAGGACACTGTTATGAAATTCTGTACCAATAAAATTCCAGCTAAGTAGAAGACGGTAAATAAAAACGTAATCAAACCGATGTACATGAAAATTATTTTCGCTTTTTTAGTTACTGGAGTTGCAATTCGCGATTTGTGGTCGTATTCCACGAACCCCATTTTCAAAAAATTACAAATATCAAAATACAGTTCAATGCAAGAACGCAACGACTTGGACGTCATTTTCCTAGAAAAATGCTTTTATTTAGAATGCTGTCTATCTGATTTTGGTGATGTAGTTATGACCAGGCACTTGCACCTTTAGAATAGCTTTGTTCCTTTAAGCTTTATATACATGCGATATTCAAATCTAATTAGACCCAAGTGCTTGAAAAATCATCCTTGTGTAAAATGATTTCAAGGTAACATGAATTTACTTTTATTAAGTAGCGGAAGCTACTTTATACGATCACGTTGTCTGGGCGTCTGTCTGTCCGTCCGTAAACACGATAACGTTTGAACGGATTAAGATAGACCGTTCCAACTCAGTATACGTGCTTTGTGGGACGAGAGGACGACACCCTGCTAATATGGGGTCAATCGGTCAACGGGTCACTGAGTTAGGTCAATTTTAAACATTGTTCAATTTACAGTATACCGAATAAATACGCAAAGTAGTGTGGAACTTCCCGTTTTCAAAGATTTGCACCCACTTCCACCGCGAAATTTGAATTTAGGTTCCACACTACTTGCATACATTACAATGAGGTTGTATGCTCACTGTTAACAGTTTCACTTCCGCTTCTTTTTTACACAAGGTTGCATATGTTTTATTTATTTCGACATCAAACCAAGAACAAGGAATTCCAATATACGAAATTACAATATAGTAATTTCAAACTATAAATAGTGAGCAGTGTAGCAATATATTCCCACGGAAAAGTACTAGAACTTTAAATGGTTGCTTTGTAGGCGTGATATTGCTATAATGAAACAAGAAACACAAGCTCAATTAAATATCTTTTCAAATGTCTCAGCATAATGCTGCGCAATAAATAAACTGACATGTAAACGGTTTCAAAAAAATTGGTTATTGATTTGTTCTCGATTTATTTGCATACATGAACAATATAGTTGTAATATATATGGAGTGGTACTTATATATACTATATATTTACTATATACTACTGTAATATAATTAGTATTGGAATTGGTTTTATTTATCGGACCTTCGCACCAGTTATTGGCAGTCATTACATTACACATACAAAAGTACATTATAACATCATATCATCACTTATAATATCATATTTATTATGATGGAATAAATATTGACTTAACTTAAATCCAAATTTTGTGTTTAATACTTAGGGATGTAATAATTGCACATAATTTAATTTTGTGTTGGCCTTTACGTTTCAATGTATATAACATAGGTACATAAATATATGTGCGTTGTTTTACGGGAGTAAATCTAAATAGCTGAAGAAAGTTTGGCAATAAAGCCTAAAGATATCAACTTATTAAGCCGTAGTATTCTGAGCGCATTTGTGTGGCCCGTTGCCCAACATTTTTGAAATATCTGACAAGGCGGGGTACAATCCTGCTGCTTTACTTCTTGTCCTTGCCACTTCTCCGTCAAATGGATTCAATTGTAAGCAGTAAGCTATGCCACCCCAGATTTTGTACCCGTTTAAATTCTTCCTGATTTCTCCTCTGAAATTTAAATGATCACCGTTACGTTAGTTAAGTTAAGATTAAGTCATGATCTCATTTAAAATACTTTTCCTGACATAAATAAAATAATTAATGCAATTCGCTAAATATTTCTCCCCCTATCTGTATTCTTTGAATTTTTAAAATATACATTGATTATAGATACATGGCTTTTATTTCCATTTCAAACATAAAAATTCAAAGTAATTAAATAGATATGGAGCAGCGCCATTTTTTAAATTTTAAATTCTATATTATGTTGTTCAGTTTTTCAGGTAATTTCAATTTTTAGCAGGGTCAATC
This sequence comes from Tomocerus mixtus, assembly GCA_034694165.1. Classification (NCBI taxonomy): domain Eukaryota; kingdom Metazoa; phylum Arthropoda; class Collembola; order Entomobryomorpha; family Tomoceridae; genus Tomocerus; species Tomocerus mixtus. The sequence continues at coordinate 2,586 of JAQFYC010002761.1, read as the reverse complement.
AAAACATTAATTAACTAATTCTTACTTTTCAGCATCGTCCTGCGCTTTTTCGAAATTCAAAGCTGGTTTTTTGAGCCAGTTATCGTAAACTTTGTTTAATTGAACACTTCCTACAATCAAATCCAGGTTCTCCATCGTCTGCAAATCCAATTTCGGAAGAATAGGCCCGTATAATTTCATTCCATATGGAATATCTCGATTCCTTGAGTTGTGTAAAGCTTTAATTACTAAATATTGAATCATAAATTGGAGATGCTTTAAAATCGAGTGTAAATATTACATTTATTACCATCTATACTGAATAGGTTCCATTAAAAATAATTTTTCGACTTGGTTCTCAAAGTAGTGATGCAAATTGTTTTGAAAAAAGTATTCGAAACATTGAGAGTGAGTAAAGTCCACTGCTTTCCACATTATTTCTACAAGGGCGTCATTTTTAAGGGGATCGAATATACGATCCGCTGGGATTTGAGATTTGTCAAAAGGGGGTGTCGTCACGCCTTTGGCCATATTCAACGTAAAACTGTCCAGCTGTCAATATTTCCATAAAAATTATTATTAATAATATTCTTACTACTATTACAATAATAGTTCCGTATAAAAAACCATGCCTTTGAAGGGCATCCCGATTTCCCGAACGTCAATGGTTCCAAATTATGCAGACATTGTTCTAGCGAATACATTATTTTCTTAAATTCCACATTTTGTAACTCATCCTCAGAGTCAACGTCAAAGTAGAGATAGTGAAAGAGTTTGAAGGCAGTTTCAATAAGAGACGAAGGCACGATATCAGCTGTTCCTTTCTGTAGAATTGTTTTCGACATATTGATCAAATCGAGTCGGTGGGATACATGGGTGGGGAGAACCTGAGCCCCTTGATGTTCCATTCGCATTCTAAATTCGACCAATTGAACGTTTTCTTGGCGAATCATATATTTTCTTTCGTCTTCTGAATAAGTGGACCACGAATTGCTCGTGGGATGGTGGTCAGGGAAAAATCTTGCGTGAGTGTGTTCGTGCTCTTCACAATCAGGAGACAATTCGCAAGACAATTCTATAAACGACAATTTAGATGTAATTAAGTATCATACAATTCCCAGATCCCGTTTTGTTGTGAAACAGGGTAAAATTGTACAGGGATATTAATTAATATAAAAAGCGTTATTTTTGAAGCGTAATCTTCGTGTACATGTAATTCCCGATACGAATACCAACTTTTGATCATGAAAACTTTACAAAATTTTGAAAAAGAGTTCCAAAAATGAAAATATCTGAATAATTCGAATACTCACGTTAAATGAGACCGATGCATTGCAATTAAATAGGTAATGTTACTTTTGTTAGGCTAAGGAATATTTAAATTGCGCCAACAGGTATAAATACATACCAGAATCGGCTCCAGCTATTTGGCGAGGTTGAATTAGATTGTCCGCCGTCCCGGTGCATAAATTCTCAGTTGCACCTGGATCTGTCTTGCTTAGAGCTGGAACACAAATTAGCGAAATTATAAAAATATCGAGGTGAAGGTTTGAAGGGGGATTCACGTGGCATGATATTTGTGGTGTCGCCATATTTGCATAAAACAATGATTGGAAATTTGAAACACAATGTGAATCCCCCCATATGAAAATATTTGTACGATTAGAAGATTATCTTACAGATTTCATCAAAAAAGTAGACTTGTCCCCCAGTGGTATTCAACGAAAGGCAGGCTCCTCCAAATGGCAATTGTAAACTTGTTGAATCCTTTGATGTAATTACTGCTAGATTTCCCACAAAAGAATCTTTTTTTCCATATACCATTTTGTCGGTGAACCTCTTCAAGGGAAATCTTCTAAATTCCTTAAATTCTCCAAGTTGTGATGGATCGGACCACAATGAGATCCAATCTTGGGTCACAACTCCGGAATCTGATAAGGGAATGACTTGCCATCTCTGTGTAGAGAACAAAATCAATTATTTTGCTCTATTTATTTTAGCACTATCCAGCACTAAAAATAGTTAATTTCATGAAAAATTAAATCTTAAATAAAAACTAATTACAGAAAGGTAAGACTCATCCCGGCAGGAATAAATTGTATCCCTTTTGATATAATGATTTTCATTGAACACCGTGCATTTGTTCTTCTTCCCAGAGATTACTGAGATATCTGCCCCGAACTCGGTTCCAACCGTTGCAAATCTAAGAAAAGCAAAGTAAATTTATTATTAAGTTGCGAAACACTTTTTATAGGGATGCTCGCTTATCTATCTGTCCGTCGGTGTGTCATTTCCACCCAGCGATAAATTTTGAACGTCTCAATTTTTTAAATTATGCTTTCAGATTTACGAAATAGTAACAGAGTAAAGTTAATGGGTCACATGGACACATGAGGCAAAGAACTAGGTCAAACTACTGTATGATTTATGTAATAACGTTACTAAATGAAACAGTTCATTTAAATATAGTACAAAATACCATAAGTTTTAGAATTTTCAACTTATATTCGTTTTGCAATGGTTTATATTTTAGTCTTTAGCTTTATGTATATAAATACTTACACTCCATCTGAGCAAATACAGTCATCTGTGGGTTGAACAGCCTCA
>JAQFYC010002760.1:0-23795 GCA_034694165.1 Tomocerus mixtus | reverse complement strand
TTATCGTGCGGACGGACGCACGGACAGACATTGCGATTACATGAGCCAGCCTCGCACACTCGGGCGGGCTAAAACGATCCATAGTCTGAATCTGAGAGAATTGCATTATAAATGACTGCCCACCTTATTAGTATAGGCGCTCGCATTGTATAGAATCATTTTTATTAAACGGAAACGGGCTGTACACTGTAGACACACTAATTTAAATTTTTCCTTGCAAAATTTGGAGTGGTTTTCCCCGAAAATCTAAAAACTCGAAATATTTTGTAGCTCATGTACTATAATATCCTGCATCCTATGTGTAAGGTATACGTCTCTGACTCCATTTACATCTTTATCCAATTCTAATACAGTAAATTGATGGCTTTAGCAGAGTAGTGGCACGTTATATGGGAACGAGACTTCTCAAGACTTCCGATTAGAATTTGGTTTTCTGATTCAGCTCTTATCGTAAGAGATGCCTATTATGAGAAAGTCTGCGTTAAAATAAATAATGTATCTGAAAATAGTACTGAAAAATCATCTTCATACCTCCGAAGTACCTCAGGCACAACGAATTGAAAGTAGTCGTAGATACGCTGCGTACATAATGGTTGAATGTATGTAAATATAGAATTTAATGTCTACTACACAAAATACAATACATGTATAACAATATCAGGTAGATGCTGGCATCACATCGATAAAACGTAATAGGTATTTAGTATCTATGTATGTAGATCTATCTTTGCCTCGAGAATGATTTTTTTCTCTTACTCATCCTCCCTATAAAAAGCTCCTTGATCCTGATTTTGGCATCCGGTCTATTTCATCAATCTGGAAGTCATGGAGCAGAAAAAGCGGTAATGTTGGGTTGCATAGCGAGCTCAGGTCTCTCCTCTCTCTTGCTTTCACCAGCCAGCTTACTCTTGCTGTGAGATAAGAGTGCCGTCTAAAATTATAGGATAATTTTCTCTTGTCTTGCTATAAAGCTGTCTGTTCATTATAAGGATGGATTGGGGAATAGATATAGACAAATTCCCTTTACTACTGGATATAAAAAAAGCAATCGAAAAGATGGAGAGAGAACAGTAATGTTAAGTGAGTATAATATGATGTGGATTGGGATGAATGAAATGAGTTTAAAGATATGGGCACACGATATCCGAATCCATATCTACTGCGCCGTATTAGAAGGGAAAACGAGAGAATTAGTTGGGTGAGAGAGGAGAGAGATGTCTTGTCTTGTCGATCCATCTGCAGGTCTTAGCCTTAAGATCTTCAATAATTCCTCTGAAATGTAGGGACCAAACTTTTATTGATATAGACCGTAGGGCCCATCCAATTTTGTCGTTACTGCACAGAAACGCCAGCCTAATTATAACCGCACAAAATTCTCACTTCGGAAATGATTGATCACGTTGGAATTCGGTTTAGACGCTAAGTCACTGAAACATATCCTCATTCCCTATTACAAAGACCACATTATACTATAAGAGGTCTATAATTATTGTGTTTGTGATATATATGGTATAAAGTATATGAGTAGGTGTAGTGCAAATTATTGTACAAGACATTGTAAATTGCAACGTATCACTTTTAGGTATAAAGGTATTATGGTCTATATAATATTCGCTGCAAGCACAAATGGCAATAAATGGGACAATAGGCAATACAGTCGCAGACTATATCTATAACTACTGTTATTGATGTTTCTAGTTTTTATAATACAATGTGGTGGACAATGCCTTGACCAACAGTAGATATTTAGTTCGTAGCTAGAGGCAGGCAGGAGTGCTATTTTTAGGAATTATCTCATTCTGCTTTCCTTTTACCTTTCTTGATACTATTCCACAATCTTTTGGAATGCTCAGCAGTATGCTAGCGAGTTAGGAACCATAATTTGATTCAAGTAAATCATATTAGTGTAATCCAAATTTAATTATTTATGGCACTAATCAAAGCATGTATGTAAAAGATTATACCATTATCCATAAATATCAATCAAAATAAATATATGTTATATATTGACCATTTATATTGACAAAATTAGCACTTAAAAGGGATGGGCAAGTTGTAGTGTAAATGTTTAGTAGTTCATAGTTCATATAATAGAGATAGACAGGTCGTTGTGAGGATTGCTGGTGGTAGTAAAATGCTGTAGGCTTTGGCATTTGTCATAAAAGTACAAATTGGCTACGCTAACTGAGTGAGGGATGTTGGAAATGGCTGTAGAATGAATAGTTTAGGTTTGGTAAGCGTGAGAATATAGAAGCTGAGTGTTTTTTGTTATTTATAGGATTTGTGTATGTAGCAGCTTCCTGCAATTGACAGGACACGACAGAAGTTTACTCAGCTTTCTGCTCACTTTTTATTTCCATTTCCTTGCGTTTGCCAAGTCAAAAGAAAACAAAACCGGCATGTAGGGTGTGTAGCTGTGTGTGTAGTGTAAGTAAACGCGGATGTAGGTGAGGTTATGAGCAGCGTAGCCAGCCAACATTCATCATCTGTTTATCAATAATAAACAAAGCTAATGAAAATCTTACCCTGGCCACAACATCTTCCATTTCCTCATCATCAAATATTAATAACACTCCCGAATTATTTAGTAGCTACTTGGCTCTCGTCGACACAACAACTATGCACTCCACCAACATTACCTTCCATTCCACCAACTCAGCTAACAATACAATAGAGCTACATACATCCTAAGGTATATTCCCAATGCATAGATATATTTCACTAACTTTTACCGTATAAATGCTACACTCAACAGGAAGACTTCCGGTTTCAAGGGAATTCAAATACAGCAACAAAATCCTTCAAAAATACCAAGAACATCTTACTTACATCTACCAAGTTGTTCGACTTTTTGAGTGCAAAGGTCAATAGCTCTAGAGCGAAACAAACCTTGATGGAATGATTGTATTTTTCGAATGTGTGCGCGACCCATTTTAGAAAACACAAAATCTGGTCAGCTAGGAATTTTTTGACCAAAACGATCAAAAGATGAAAAATTATGAGAGGTGCAGCATAAGTGGCTAACCTACTATTAGGGCATATTGAGACATAGTCAGAGATACACTTTTGGTCAATGTGACTTAATAACATTTTGTATCTGTATCATTTGTATTTGACATTTGACACACTCGCTAATAGTATTTAAGGACTTGTAAGGATTCCATGCAAGGCACTAAGTAAGAAATATCGACATTGTCGCTAATACTGTTGTCTATCCATCTTAAATTATTATAAAGACTGTATTATGTGAGCAAAGACATTGAGTGAAAGGAAAATGTAGTAAGAAAGGATTTGAACGACAACTTCAGGTATAGTTCGTGTGAATGAGTAGGCAATAAAGTCTTGTTTTCGCCAACAAGTATATAAATTTAGTAAGCGTTTAAAATGGCTGTAAGAAATTGCACAAACAAATTTGTAAGGACGGCCAAAAGTTAGTATTGGTAGAAGCCCCTTGTATGAACTAGGTGATATTATTTAGTATTTGGGAGGACGGCAGGGAGGAAGGTGACTAACTCATTTTCACACATAAATAGTTGCCATTCAAGAACATGCAATAATACAAGTGAGTGGAAAGTACGTAGAATTATGACTCTGCTCTCCGCATATACACTTGACATGGAAATATCTACTTGCTGCTCATTCTCCGTCCTTGTACAGAAATATTTAAGTTGATGGTGAGAAAGTAGACTATCAAGATAGAGAGCTAAGATAGATAGAAACCAATGAAAAATGACTATCATTTTGTATGATGAAGCATGGATAGCTCAAGTTAGAAATAAAGTGGAGGAGGAATCTACTGACTTCAATTTATCTCCCGACATTCATATTATATTCCAAGAAAGTATATCGTAAGCTACAAGATATATTCTTACGGAACCTCTGACTCTTTTCGCTGCACTCGGCTCTCTATTACTATGCTACATTTATATTTATTATTTGCTACAGCAGCTCTTTGGCTTTCCCTTTGAGAACATTTTGTATTGGTGTCATTCTGTGTTTAAGAATAGGAAGATATTTTTGAGTCTGTCTACTACACTCTCTGACTGAGACAGGATCATTTCTATTCGATTCAATGCAGCATACACACAATGACTTGTTTTCTCTCACAGTCAAAGCAAAACTCTGCTTTCAATTTTTAACTTTTCATGCGAATGAAGGAAACTTCTGTTACATTCATCTTGTACTCATAAGCAAGGCTTCACATTGGGGCTCTTACCATATAGTTACAGATAAATACATTTTTAGATACCTGTTTAGTAACTCTCTGTCTTTATTATCGATTAGTCTTCTATTTTCGATACCTACCTCATATAAGTCCATATCTGAGTATCTCTATACAAAACTTTTATTTCTGCAACTGGAAAAGTACAGAGCAAATCTGGTAAAATCATTCGAAAACTTTGATTTGTTGGGCGTAGACATATTATTAAGGATTTTCATGGACCAGCTATTTATCACTGCTAATTAATAATATTACAATGGGAGAAGCCTATTGTATCTCAGAATCAGAGACAGAGTTTTAAGGGCCATTATAGTCTACATTATAGTAGTGTATCTTGTAATGACAACTTTTTTTAGATTTAAAGGAAGACATATTAGAACATGATGGGATATCTAAAGGATGCCTACACTACATTGGTATGATAAGCTATAATGTTTGCTTAGCTCTTTTATCACAATAAACACGAATGGTATAAATATTATTTCTAGAATTCCTCGTTTTAAGTCTACTATGTCAATAAAATAACTAGTAACACAGTACCAGTGTATCCACACACTAATCAACTACATCAAGACAGACATTACAGATAATTTAAAGATCACAGTACAGATCAGAATTTGTGTTGTGTATAACGATCTTTGCATTTATTTTAATGCATTTGTTATATTATGGTCCGGGTTAGGGTTTGCCTGCAGTAACGGATACATAATACTCTACTTACATTTGTGTAATAATTATTTGGCGTTTGATTATTCTAACTCAGCGTTAACCCACTTGTAAAAATGCATTTTGTCCGCGTTGTTTGCAATAATGTGTATTGTTTATAGCGACTTTGCTTGGAAATTAGATAAAGTTAACGTTAGGAGATAACGAAGTTAGAAAATCTATGAAACTAACTTTCTACCAAGCAGCATCCGCCAGAACACAATTAAACGTATTTGCAACTTTTAGACGTTATATATTAACATATAAGAAACAAGTTTCATTGTCCTACGCAAAATAGGCTTTAGAGGTTTGCCTAATGTAATGTATCACATCGTACTTTCCCGTTCCTGCCACTAAGCAGAAATAAGTACACACAATCGGAGAATTAGAGGAACAATTTTATTTAAGTGCCCACCATATAAGCGAGATATGCAAACGAGACAGATAATTCAGTTCTACTTATAATGGCAATGATAATAGATTACTAATCTCAGTTCAAAATATTCGCTCACTCTCTAATGTTAATTTGAATTTTTGCATATCACTATACAAAAATAATATTATAGTACTACAGTGTAAGAGTATAAAAGTAAAATTAACGCAAAATCATAAAAAGCTTCTGTAGAGTTTCACATTCTTTCAACTTTGCTTCAGCTACATTCTACATCATCATTTCTCTGTGCACTTCTGAGGCAGGATCAGATCAAAGCATTTAAAATTAATAAAGTAGTTCGTAGCGTGGAGGAAATGAAAGGAATCCTCAGGGACATCCTGAAGTAAAAAAAAGACAATAGCGCCAATATGCATAAGATTGAAATGGAGGAAAGAAAGGAAAAGTTTTTGTGAATAGGAATAAAAATAGATTATAAATAACAATGTGTAACGGTAAAATATAATAAAATGAGGTTAAAAAACTGTAGACTGAACAAGTTTGAAAGTCTAGAAAAAGGACAGTGACTACTTAAAAGTACAACTCAATTTAACTGAAGAAATAAGAACTTCAAAAGGTTGGTAAGTATTTTCCTATGTTAGAAGCGAGCCAACATCCTGATTTATATTCTTGGAAGGCAAAGCTGAGTTTCTATTGTACCTGCCTATGTAATGTATGAATGTGTGTAGCTAAAGTTGGGCACGCTAAGTAATACGAAAGTAGATAAGTTTCTTTGGCTGCTTCGCTGCTGTGCCTGTCTGTATCTTTACACAACTTACATTCCTATTTCTATGAGTAACTCAAAGAGTGGTGGGAGAGATTTATCATTTCGTCTTTGACTGTACATAGTATACACTACTGTATCATCATCATATTGTATTCATGTTTCTATTTCTAGCTTAGAGTTTCTATTGAATAGATGTAAAACGCTTGTCCCGATAGAATTCGATATGGGGTGATATATGTCTTCTTTTCCTTGACTCCCAGTTTATGCATTCTTTTAAACTGACTTACTTTACGCAGAAATGTGCCTTTGTACATTATACGACTTCTCCACAGTTTTACTAAATCGGCATTACTCCACTCTTTCATGTGCCCATGTACATGCGAAACAGTATTATCGTTATGTACTGCCTTCTACAACGTTCCACCAACTTTTTTGTCGAATATGGTAATACTAGATATTTTATCCTGCATTGCATAACATAAAAGTAATGGAACTATATTATTGTTTGTATAGTGCCTATGGGAATTTCAAAATAATGATTACCTATACCTACTGTGTGCATTAAAATAAAATGTACGACCTTTTACACTCCAAGTATCCGTACAGGTATGAATATATGTATTATAAATCTGAAATGTGATCTGTACTAGTATACAGTATAGGATACGCAGTTTATTTATGCCTAATGCACGTACACCGTTTGGTAATGGTAGCTTGGGAGATTTAGTGGAATTGAAAGAAAGCGTCAGGTTACTACCGATAGATTCGGCAGATAGCATGTTGATTGTGAATCTAGATTTTGATTGATATGTAGCAATTGGGTGTAGAGAAATGATACCGGAGCTTAAAGAAAGCCTAGAAATACGTACCTTCTTGTGTTGGGGAGAAAGTAGTCCAGAAAGGAACTTTATTTTCGGTACACAAACAACACTGCTGTCTTTGTGTACAATCAAAGCCTTTAAATTTCTGTTTCATTCCCCTTGCCTGCACTAGAGTTTACTTGTACTTGTACATACATAGTATATGGATATAGTAGGTTGTAAAATGTAATAGTCAGTTGTCAGTAGCACAGTTCAGTTTACTTCAGTAGACATAAATACAATCAGCCAAGGATGTACATTGCATTGTGCATAATGTAAGCTTATTGGGGAGCCGTCGTACACAGTACAGAGAGCAGTAGTGGAGTTGCTATTGGATGATACTATATAGTGTATCTGTATCTGTAGCAGTGGAGGAGTAGTAAGGAGCAGGACCGCAGCTTAGGCGTAAAATAAATCGATTTTCACACAGAAGTCTTCTCATGTAAACTCGACAAGTGTACAATCATTATACGAACGAGACGAACCGAGCAAAGCTACAAAATTCACAACATCTCTGTATTTATAGGCACGTCTTTAGAGAGAAAACTGTTGTGTTTAGTAAAAGTGAGGGGAGAGAGGCTGTATTTTCGACAGGTCAGTAATATAGGAACGTCAAGTTGTTTTCTTACGAGTTAGTTCAGAAGGGCTAAGGGCAGGTTATGTGATCTGCAACAATATGGAGTGAGTGAGATAGCTTTTGATAGTTGTTTTTGATTTGATGGTAAATGCCTAATGTCACGCTCTGTTCACTGTTCGCCAGTCAACTTGTGACTTTGCTGCTTTGCTACTTACGATAAGTAAGCAATAGGTACAGGTAGTAGTCTAGAGATAAATGGCAAAGGTACTTAGGTTCGAGTTAATAATTCGGTATAGCAGTATCTATATTATGCAGTACTTCCTGTTGTATCATTATTATTTATTTAAGAACCTGCTGTATATCTGCGTATAATTGGTTATTATTACTAAAGTCATAACAGAACGGAATAAGCCGAGGAGCAGAAGTAGAATAGAATAAATAAGAATAACAAAGTGTACATAGAGAGCTGTTTATTACTGGGGGTGAATAAATGGAGTGTGTAGTGGAAGAAGTCTCGTTCCGTAGCTGTAGCACTTACTACTTACTATTGCCGTGTGCCAGAGCCAGAGCCAGGCCAGGCCAGGAAATAGTGAGCTGTAAGGTAGTAATAAAATCACGCAGAGATTATTTTATGTCCTTCACTCACTTTGCACCTCATCAAATCCCTTAAATAAGACAGCTTAGTATACTGCTGAACGTCACTGCGAGTTCTGTCACTGTCACTCTGCGCCTACAAGAGGAATTACTCTTTTGCGATATGAGTTCCAAGCTACTCCCTTATAATTTATAATCCACCACGTGCAGTAGCAAACCTTTATTGCCTACGAGTCTACGTACCTAGTACATTAGCCAAATGCAGGGAAAGTTGGGATATTTTTAGTTTCAAACAAGTATTAAATAATGTTTACTTGCTCAAGTATCCTCTCTCACAAGTTGGAAAACTTTTATTTACTGCCAATTTTTGGATCGTATATATTAGTATAGTGAAATAGTGAAGAGAAAAGTGTAAAGTACTACAATATAGCTCTATAGCCAAGGGAAAGTAAAATGATTGAAAGCATGAGAATCCGAAATGTAGAGTGGAAGAAGTTAAAGTAAGCCTACTTACTTAAATATTTTTCGTTAATGAAAAAGTTGATGTGGAAAATACGGACAGCTGTTGTTTGCTGCAGATTTAATTGAATATTCAATTCAACATTCAAAGGCAACTGTAGTTGATAGTAGTGGATTAATCCTCGTGATGAATTTTAGCATGCGTGGGTTTACAGTTTGCAAACTTGGGAGTGAAAGTGTTTGTATGTAAATGTAAAAGTTTCACAGTTAAGCACAGACGGAAATTGGGATGATGAGTATGTACGTACGATGATGAGTATGGGGAGCGGTGAGCGCTATACGTTGTCTATTTACTTGATGTATGATGATGTAAAGTGTGGTTCACAGTTATTGCATAACGTCAGAATGTGCAAAGTAGTATGAGGGGGGAGAAGTGTAATTGGATTGACGTGTTTGCACCTCTGGCTCCTGTAGGAAATGACAATTTTGTTTTTGGATTTAGAATTAGATTGAATTTAGTATGGGGGGTTCAATAGTTTTATTTAGTTGATGGTATTTATGTATGTGTTTTGTACATTGTTCTGGTGGAGTATCTTGGCACCTAATAATACTAGAAGTACAAAGTTTGGTAAGGTGTCTTGTGTCTTGAGTAGTTTATCCTGACACGACCTGAAGTTGAAACAGATCTGGGAAGTACAGTAAATGCTATTTTCTCTTCTCACATTCACTTGGCAGGCTTTCTTTTCCTGTTCTGTTCTGACTTGACTCATTTGTAAGGTATATATAAATTTGGTGTGTTAGTTTGTTGAGACACGAGATGAGTCAAGTCACTTCAAGTTGAGTTAAGTAACAAGAGTGAGTGGAGAATATGGTGAAGTCTTGCCTACCTTGCGTTACTTGACTTTTTGCTATATTATATGCTACTTGAAGCACAGTCAGTGGAAGGAAAGTTTCCTTTTGGATATATTGTTTTCTTGACTTGCCATTTGAGTAGCTAGCTGCCTTGGCTTGGCTTGGCTGGCGGTGAAGATCGAGTGAATGTGTATGTTGTGTGATAGATACACAGAGGAGTGCTAATAGAACCGCGTCAAGTGAGACACAGAGTGCAAGTGATATATAGACCAGGGAGAAAGTGAGTGAGAGTGACGAGAAATTCTACTGTGTCTGTGTGTGTACTGAGGAGGCAACGCAAGACGGGTCTTTGCAGAGAAGAAGATGCGAGAGCCTCCAACGACAGATCTATATTCAGCCATACGAGTGGCTCTGCATGGGATTTTAGGAGCAGCAGCGGCGGATACCCAGTTTCCCTTCCTTCCTTCACCGCTTTAGCTCTACTTTTACTTTAGACTCACAACTAACCCTACTACATAATATAACACAGAGGGAAAGCGAAAGAGTTTTGTCTACACTCAGTGCCTATCTCAACTACATGTAAAAACATACATAGCATTGTATGCACACAGACAGAGTCAGACTTATACATACCTACCCATACAATACATACACAGAGAGAGAAAGAGAGAAAATGTAAACTCCCGAGCAGACTTATATCAAATGGCTTGGCTCGGCTTGGCTTTGCTGTGAATAAGGCAGCAGACGACTCCAGTGAAAGCCAAACTACAGATGCAAAGGATAGCTTTACGTGCTATAGCAAATAGTAGTAGCAGGGAATTCTCTGTATGGTACTTTGCTTGAAGAGGATATTACATAGGAGTGAGGCTGGCTGGCTATTACGTCTATCCATTTACTACTTTATAGTAAAAGAAAGGAAAGTAGGGACGAACGAAACGTAAAACACATTCTGTACCGAATCTTAGATAGAGAAAGCAGTGAAAGTACACTGTATACTTTGGCAGCATGTAATACATACATAAACTATCAGAATGTCTAGGCCACCCCGTCAGGCTATCTATACATACTTACGTATACTTATGTACATGCAATATATAGAGGAGTAATATCCTAGCCTAAATAATCTCTATCAGCAAATAGTAGTAGTATACTCTACATATATATGGATATACGTATGTGGAGAGAAACCCGTTGACTATTCTGCCGACAAGTAGCCTGGAATGGAATCTATTCTGCAGTGTACTATGGATATAGTTATGACATGACTACTGGCTACTGCTGGAATGTAATACAGATAATACACTTATATATATGAGCTCAGTTAGGTGGCTTAGTTTGGCTCCTCTCTGCTCAGAAGAACGTCTACTCTAATACCCGGGTACTCTACTCTCTTGGCTTCGCGTGCTTTGGTTTGCTTTCTCTTGCTTTGGCTTCCCTATTTCTGGTTTAGGCAATAGCTTCAATTTCGCTGCTCTATTTCTATGTGTTAGCGTTTGTAGTGCAACTTCAGTTTAATGGAGCAAGCTAACAAGAGCATGTAAGTAGTAATTGCTGACTGTATCACTCAAGACAGGAAAATCGCTGTCCAATATTAATGTGAAGGTCTACACCCTGTGTAGCTATATTATTTTTAGACATAATTCATATGCATAACAATATGTATAATAATTTTTCTTGTAAACTTTCATTTCATTTGTACTTTAAAATCATTTTGGCTTCCGTCTATGCATTATTGTAGTCTAATGTGGCCATTAAGTAATATTAGGTAGGATTAAAATTAACGGAGTTCCAACACCCCCGCTAACATATTTATTATATAAGTGTATAGTTTTAGGTTTACGTAGTATAACTCGAGTTGGCCGAGTGACTGGCTGGCAAGGCTACATATCTCCATGTGCAGGCAGGGAGGTTATAGTGTACTTATTGTTAGTGGGGCTGGTGTAGCTTTCACTCTGATTCCTTTTCTCAGGACAGCAGCTCATCTGCAGCTTCATCTGGCTCTCTGTGCTTGCCAACTTGGTATATCTACTTATGTAAGTACTGAGCATGTAGAGAAGATATACTAGACCTAAGTAACTAACACAGCACTAGAGCGCTACAAGAGAAAATCAGCCTTCATTCCCCCCATTGCTATTACATTACGATACCGTACACCGAAAGAGACATGCGGGTTTCTTGTCTACACACACCAATAAGTAACAAAGGCCGTACACTAGTTGTACATTATGTACCGTTATTTTTCTGCTAACTCGGGGGGTCCCCAATAGCTCGAGGGTCGCATGAGTTCAGATCAATTTGGCAAATAGGCTCCCCGCGAGTTAATATTAAAATTACGGTGTGTATGTGCATACTTTGGCTATTGTGTACAGTACAGTGAATATTGTCAATGTGTGCACAGTAAGTGTAAGTATGTTAGCGTACCACAGATGCAGATATGGAGAAATGTAGCATATTTTATCTTTATATGCATATAAGTCGAAACGTAATCGAAAACTAAATGAAATTTTGTTTAAATATTTTCACAGTGTATGCCCTAATGTAATTACTCTTTTTGGCAAGAGTGGGGTACTTATAGTACATAGTTTCCAATCTGTCGGTAGGTATACTGTTTTAAAATTATATTTATATAGGGCGACACGTGCATCCCACCGTTGGATGACAAGGGATAAAATTAGGGAGCAGTACGTGTGATGTTGGTTGTGTCTTTAAAGATCAACTTTAACCTTCTATTTAATAAGACTTATTGCGCCTCTACGTACGTCAATTTGTGTACAAGAACTTTGTTTTATGGAGGGCGTTAATTTTTTAGATGCTGATTTTAAGTTGCACTTGGTTGGGCATAAGTCCATCTGCTGCATTCACTGCCTCCGTATTAGTGTTGTGTTGTGAATTCACGAGGTCGATTCTCCTTGTAGGAGATATCTCATTCCATGACAGCATACAGGTGCACAACAAAAGAACCCCCAGTGTTAGCGAAAGCAACTATAGTTCTCTATTTGGAATGGGCACTAAAACGGAGCATAAACTGGAACATTTTTTGTAGTAGAGGCACATTGTGTTTTGAGGAGGCGAAACTTGAATGCTTCCAGCAGTTTAGCCACAGTTTCCAGCTCAAATTCAATTAAAATAGAATGCTTTAAAAAATGTAAAAATACAAAGGCAAAAGTTTTTCTTTCTGCAGAGAAAACGTATCCATTGGTAAGCATTATATGATTATCATTAAGAATAAGTTTGCCGGAGTTGTTGAAGCGTTATTAGGGAACAACATCCATACGTTTTGAAAGTGTCTTGAGTGGAACTGAACAACTGAAAGTACAAATAGCACCCGAGTTTTTAGTGGAACTAGTGCTACTAATATGATGACATTGTGCAGATGACATTCCTCCTTTCAGCGTCTTTTTGCAATGGTTGAAAAGAAGCGTTCCTCAGTTCAGTTGGGCTGACTGCCTCTTCTCATCTTTCATCTTGTTGGAATCTTGCCCCTGACTCTATTCTTTCTTTTCTCCTTACATTTAAAGAAAGGACAATGATATGTAATGTACAGAGGTACTAGTAGTAGTAGTAGTAGTCGAAAGAAAGGCGTCGCCCCTTCTGACGCGGACGGTGTACATACAAAGCATACCAAAATGTTCTCATATTTAGCTGCCTGCCTCGTCTTTCTCGTCCCATCCTCTGGTTTGCCTCGCCTTTGTCATTTTCATTCTTGAAGGCAGGGAAAACGAATAAATCCTCTATGTACAATTTCTCTTTTCCATTTCACCAACGACGTACGGATCTAGCAGACATTCACTGGAACCCATGATATATATCTTGCTACGAAATACATACACAACTAGTCATATTATAGTTTCAGGCTACACGTATTTTACATGGATACCTTCCTAAATAGTGGGATATGAGCATAGCACACTTTCTACTTCTACTTTCTATGTGGACTGCTACCGACGACGAGTGGAACACGACATGACGACAAATGCATGATAGCTGCTTTCTTATTTTACTACTATGTACATATAAATCTACGCTTATGCATGTACGTAGTAAAGTGTGGTGGCTAAATACGAGCTTAATATTCTACTACTTAAACGGATTCTAGCTGGCATTTTGCTATATAGAGACATGCTCCTCCAAGTTAGTATATTGTGTACATGTTATGCATACATTGCGTATGGTGTTGTATGCTACGAATATTTGTACATTCAGAATGAAATTTCACAAGCGTACTGACTGAATTGAATATATTATTACTGTATGCTAATTTTTTTACTTTGTATGTATAATAATCCAAAGCAATGTCAAACAAAGCAGTCTTTATATACAGGCGTCAAAGGCGTCCCTTCGTTTGCTTGGATAGATAGTCAAGACAGTACATCATGGACACGTGTTACAGATAATATAAAAGGTAGATTCGGCATATTTCTCTGCATGAGTTCTGTTGGCTGTGCTATACCTGCTTATTAAATGGGGTAATTGGGGAACTTTGTATTCTGAATTGTGCAATCTTAAAATTATCATTTCCACCAATCAGATTCTTTCTTGAAATAACCACCAAAATCAGGGGCGTGTAAACCGGGTAGGAAAATTATGGTCACCTTGCAATTGCAATAATCACATTAAACTGACTGAATTGAAAAATTAATTTAATTTTCAAAATTATAAATATTTTTTGATAAAAATTAAACGACCAATGGTAGTTTACCTTACGTAGTTGTCAAATGTATATAATGCCCAATATTGCAAATATCTGTAACACACATATCTGCAGAATGTATGATAGTTTAGCATAGTTTTAGAATTTTTAGAGACTTATAAACTCACAGTTATGGCCCGAGCAAGGGAAGCTAAGGATTCTTGGGGCTATATATAGTGATTGTCGTCAATGCACAGCAATTGCCATCGTGAACGAGAATGACTGTCTTATCTTCATTCTAAATCTTTTTTCGCACAAGTTCTACTTATACTTAACTTAACTGCTGAGAAATTATACTTGAGAGCAGAATGAAAGGCTTTAGGAACATTTACAATAAAACTAGCACAGAACTACTTATTCTAACATGAATATTTGTATTCTGGCAATGCATGCTCAGCTCACTGTGGAATTTCCCGTTTTACTGTAGTTCTCTATTGATATAATATAGTGCTTATGGAGGTTATTAGAAAGGAGGCTAGTGCTATAAGAAAAAGTATTAGATAGTATATTTGTATTGCAGAGAGATAGTTGCATTGTCTAATGTAATAGTCTCCTTAACTCTTAACTACAATACAGTGACTGCCGTATGATATAGGAATTGTGTATTTGGGATGTAATAGATAACTCTACGTAGAACCTTGTACTGCCCATTGTACAGTTATAACAGTCTAGACTTACTGCATTGGTACTGTTCGGTTTATTTATGTTTGTAGAGATCTGACAATTTTACTCAAGTTTATTACCGACTGCATTGCATGCAAAATTTCTCCAGGACGAAACACTATACACATTTTTGCTGAATAGAAATTATTACACTTCAACGCAAGAAGTGAACTATTTAAATCTGAACGGCTTTCTGTGGGCTTATAGTAAACAACTGTGATTATCATGGCTTTTGTAATTTTACGATGGGCAATTTCTTGCAATTTTTCATTCACAATTTCACGGAAAATTTCTGTTCAGGACAAGGGGTTTGGAATACTACATAATTACGTCTATAAAATATAATGTAGTAGGCATAAAAAGCAATGAATTATCTTTAATGAATTGGTTGTTAGAAGTTGGCGTGGCAGACAAAATCCCAATTGGGTAGAGTAGTTGGCTGAATTGGACGAGACTCTTCATAAATCAAGAAATTATTTGGCAAAAAATCTTCCATGTAATGCTCTTAAACTAGTAAAACTATGCTGCTGACGAGGGGCATCGCTAAAATTGAAAGAAAGTAAGAAAAGGGCTTTATGAAAATGATGTAATAAAGCACTTGTTTGCCATACTTTTGAGGATTTGCTGATAATATAGTTGACCTTTCTAAAGTTAAGAGCTATCTTGCCAAAAAGCTAAAGATCCGAAATGAAACCTTACAGAATGGAGTAATGTAAGAAATAAATAAATACGAGCAGAGGGCGATATTGTGGAAATCTAATCTCATCATTCGGGTTACGTTACCTTCTGTTATGTGCTTTCTCTCCATTGTGTGAGCCCCATTATTGCTGTGTGATTCTTTGTTGTATTCTCGGCAATCTTTGACTTATTGTGGAGGAAATAACATTTAACTTTATTAACTCGTCTTCTCAAAACATTAAACCGCGCTTCCTTCCAATATCATTCTCTATTATGTTATCTACTTTGCTCAGATAGTATATCTATACCCATACAGTATAATGTTCAAGTTGTAATGTAATGCTGCAATGTTGAGGGCTTACTCTTACTTTAAGGACCGCTGAAAGAGTGAGTTCAGTGCGCAGGCCACTTGACTTGGCCAACAGCATACTCCTCACAAAAAGAGGTCAATCCACGTACATTGTACATTTGTAGGCTAAGTATAAACTAGAGTTTTTACCGGTAAAAATATTTTTATTTACTGTTATAATACGTATCTAAGTAATTTTACTACTTATTTTACCATGAATACAGAAATCTATGGGCAGCGAGCTAGCTTTACATCAAAAGACGCCGTTTGGCAGTTTCGAAAATGTAATTAGCTATTCCCACAGTAATATAAAGACTAATGAAAAGGTAAATGACATCCTTTACAGTCAAATTGTCACTCACAGTCAACTGTCTCAGTTCAGATAGTATACATTGATTGGACTCCATCGCATCAACATTTAAGTAATAGTTAGGCTTATTTAATGGCACAATACAGTGAACCGTAAAGCAGCATAATAAAATATTCTTTTGACTGTAGTGTAGTGTGCTTGGGATTTATCCATAAAATTTTCATGATTGCAGTATTACAAAAATAGTACAGGCTGCTATAGTCAAGTGAGCAGCGGGCCTCACGTGAAACTAATGAAAGTGAAAGTGAAAGCGAGTAAATCATTGGCAATTTCGTAGAACTAGTTGGGGTTCTATAGCTGACCCATTTTGTTAGTTGGCGTTTAAATGTTGATGTTGAATGTATGCTGATTAAAAGAAATTAGTAGCATTGGCGAACAAAGTTGTAGAGAAGGAAAAGTATTTAACTGCGGGATGTGGCTTGATCTGGATCCCAATAAAGTATTCGTTCGTGCAAGAGAAAGTATTCGCAAACATTTCCACATTACAAAGTAATTTGTCCATCAGAAGGATTCATCTAATTTTCCCCAATACTAATTCAAATGTTTGGCTCGTAGATGTACATAAAAGAGTAGAGAAACATCTAAGAGAAAGCTCGCTGGTTGGCAACTCCTCTCGCTGTCTCTACGCTTCCAAAACAAAAGGTTTATGCCAAATTTGGAAGGCCAATAAAGATTGAAGAGTCCATAAATAATGCTGTTTAACCGACATAGTACTGCTACTTCCGTTTCCCTGCTCCCAGACACAAATAAGTGGCTCGTTGTACAAGGATGGAGGCTGTAGCGCTGTAGTAGTAGTGACTTCTATGTAATGAGACGGGATAGGGAATGAACGGTGAAACAACTAAAAACACTGTACGGACTATTTATTTGGCAATACATACTAAATAGATGTAGGTCACTCTATGTACGTTACGTAGTCTATGCAATGACGTTCTCTATACTATGCTATGCTGTATAAGGTTCCTATTTATGTAAGTAATGTCGTATAAAATATTTTTAGTAGGAACATGTGCATATTGGAGTCAAGGAAGATATATTATTATTTTGCTTTCTCTTATTGTTTGCGTACTTCTGAATTTTGTTCTGTGTAGAGAGTCTAGTAGCAAATATATTACATAGTATACAATACAGTACCGGCTTTGCTCACTACGACACTTTGGGTAATTGCAAAACTCAATTTAAATGATTTTAATTTTAGGGGCACTTTAAATACTTTTTTGGGCACTGAAAAGTATTTCACTAAACGGAACATTATAACATGGACCATGGGATCAAAATATTTCCTATAATTACAAATAATATGGAAGAAAATTTGATCTAATATTTCATTTTCTGAAATATTGTTCGTTTAGAATTGTTGCATTATAAAGTTGTAAAATGTGCTCATTTTCATAACTCTCAAAAGCCACTAATATCATTTTACTTTGAAATGTATAATGACCCCCAGTGGGGGGATTAAATAAAAGATAGACGTTTTTGGCCCAAATTTCAAAAAAAAAAATGCCACAATTAAAAACTCGCTATCTCATACAAATTTTTGTATAATTTTTGAAGGCAATTAGTCAACGCCCGATTTCCCGACTCGCTGATCGGCACTGTTAATCCCAAAATAGTAATGAAACAATACTACTATTAATAAGTACTTGCGAACCCAGTATTAAGTGGTATAGTGAACTGATTTGAAGTTAAGTGAAGTAAAATCCCTTGAATATGTACGCTAATAGGTTGCCGAGTAAGCAACTGGATTTTAGGTCTCACCATCAGTCAGTGTGAAAGTGATGCGACCCAAGGGTATTCAAAGAATTGTAGCTTTCCAGTGCACTTCACTGCCTTCATTTCCTGAGAAAGACGGCATAAGCAACGGATCCTGCTTGTAGAACATTATGCTGAACAATATTGTCTCATTCCCGGAATATAGTGTAGACAAAGAAAACAATAAGTTTGGCTGCAAGTTAATGTTTGTAGATTTTAGGCAAGGAAACTTAATTTCTCTGTAGTACTCCCTAAACGGTTCGAGTTGTATATTATTTCATAACTTCTAAACTATTGTTTAGCAAGAATGTGAGAAGAATCGAGACCATGATCAATACAGGGATCAATAGCATCCAATCGAACGTCAAACACTCCTCGCAATTCCGTCTTCAATACACTACTAACCGCTTAATAAGAAAGTTTGGGAAAGCATAGTCCTAGAATAAAGATGCTGTAGCAGTTGCTAAACAGAGAACGCCCAAAAGAATAATAAGATCTATGGACCGATCTTTGATATTGGCTGGGTTTTTGTATTTTCCTATTGACCTTAATGAATGTCCGTGGTGTTTCCTAAATGGAAATATAGTTCCCCCTCCTTTCATCCTCTTTTCTGGATGTGTCCACGGGATATTGCTAACCCCGATACATCGTTAATATCCGTTTAGCTGTGGTTTATTTCAATCTAAAAGGCATCAACAGAAAGTACATAAAGTAAGTAGTTACGTGCTAGCAGATTGTATTTAAGGGAGTGTAGTTAGATTTAGTCACTTAAGACAGTAAGTTGACTACTACATGGAGGTTACGGTGAATACGTAACATATTTATTAAAACAATTTGCATGTCTAGTTAGTAATTCAGGACGAATTGCGCTTGTAGTACATATGATTGTGAAAGTGTGGAGAAATGTGGCTTTAAAGTCTTTAAGAGTCGGTTGAACGGGGCACTGCACTGGAATTCGAGTACATACATAACATATACATGGAGTTCACGGGATTGCATATTATAAATTGTAAAGTAGAGTAGTAGATAGACAGAGAGAAGAGCCAGCGGTTAGGACTGTAGTGAAAGTGTAAAGTCTGTTAAACGTGTACGTAGGAAAGGGTTCTGCTGAAGAGAAGTTCTTGTGGCAAATGAAAAATGGGTAGTTGAGTAATGATGAGCGTCGGGAAGGAGAGTAATGGCTATCATTACCTCAACCTATGGGTATAATCATATTTCGGATGCTCCTGTTTTCCACTTTCCCTTCCTTTTGCTGCCCTTTCTTCCTTCGTTAGACATTACATTACCTCGACCCGAGAAGAAAATGCTCTTTCTTTAGTTAATAGCTGCATTAAGGCTGTATTTGCCGTCAAGATGAAAATCGATTTCCTCATCTTAACTAAACCTATTGCAACGGACTGCAATGCTTCCTAATTTCAGTACTACTCAATGTTCTACTTCATGTTACTCATGTCATGATGCTACTGGTATGTAAGACTATTATACGTCCTACTACCATCTTATAACCTGGTAGAGTACATATATCTAAACAGAATACATGTTAGCGTTTCCATTGGAACAACGACCTTTCCACTAATCTAGCCCAATTTTAACCACAGGACACTCTTCTCATTTTTGAACAATAATACTTTTCAAAATTTTAACGTAAGATTTAATATTTCTCTCACATTTTGCTCAGAGATCCATTAAATTAGCACTTAATTGGTATTTAAATTACATTCCTTATACAATTCACTAGTATCAGCTTCCAAGTCATCTACTCTACTGTAATAGCAATGGAAAGTGGACCCTACAACCCCTCAAAAATTCTTGAACTCACAAAGAGCAATTCTCCAGAACATGTAAATTCCAATTGTCTTCCTCCCATCACGCGTGTCCCTTATTTGACCACTGCACTAGCATCCTGTGGCCATGCGGAACATAATATGTAATGTAATGTTCCTTTCAATTTCAGGTCATTTGTCATATGTCACTGAAAATACATGCAAATGATATTTCTACAATACATATCACATACAATATCTTATAATTATTCCCCCTACCCACCCAGCCGACTTACTAGACTAGGTAGTTGCCAACCTTTGGAAATAATAATATGTAATGTAAATCGTTTCAATTTCAGGTCATTTGTCATGTCACTTACTCACAAGACTTCTTGCTAAATGTTTCTGCAAGATAATACGTTCATTTACAGATAGTATTTATGGATTCCCTACTCCAGCATTCAGTAAAGAATATTAATATTGAACACCATTTTATGCTATGTAAACGAGCTAAGTAAACATAATGCCATGGAAGGTCCAGGCAGGGTAGCGAGAGCAGAGAGCGCAGCGCTGCTTTTAATGATCGTTACTATATTGCTGTTTCTAGCGCCTACATCTTACTTCTATAACTTCGACTCTTACCTTTTTATTGGGACACGTGTCTTGGTTCTTTCGTATAGTAAAAGCTACGCTATATTATTAGAGACCCACAATATAATGTTGCAGTGTAGATGTTGTTAATACGATATAGTAGATATAGGATGTGTTTCAAGTTTCAATGGATTGCTTATGGTTGAGAGGAAAGGGAAAAGTTGTTGTTGGATCCAACCGAGAGATTATTCGAATCTCACGAGGTGATGTATTTCGGTCTATTTGTGTTTGTGGGAAGTTGTCTTTCGATACCTATTTCTTAAAGTCATTCTGCTGTAGCTCGTGTAACTCTGTATCTTATCTAACTATGTACGTATATATAATCTGACTTTGTGGCTTGGGTTTCCAATCCCAATGATTTTACTATGCTTGATATCCTCATTCTTCAGATATGTATTTGTATATCGGTATCGTTTCCGGTAAATGTGATTAAAAGCCCTGAACCGTGAGCGAGCTTTATTTCCACAAAACAACTCAGCTCGAGAGGAGCTAAGGCTAAAGGCTATTATAATTTACAAGAACATCTATTCTCTTTAATCCCTTTCTCATATAAGGATTCATTGTAGGAAATTTCATTTCACAGATTATAGCTTGGCGCATGTAGTAATAGTAATAAGTTCTAATAAATCGAAGGTCGCTGTCGCTGATGGGCACGGCAGTTTATGTTATGCTAAAAATTCAGGGAATGTCCCCTTTGGGTTTTCAAAATTCCTTCATATCAACCATTAAACATCAAAGAGATTGAACGACTTGCACATTATTATTCTAGGTATGTATTACAAAGTAACTGCAAAATAACAACTAAGCTTTACTTGACAATCTCAGAGTTACCGATGAACCACGCATCTTGTTAACAATTACAATTGGCACATTCATTCTTGACCTTGGATTTAAGTACCACACTTAAGAAAGTAGCAGCTACAATCGATTCACATGAATCCAATCGAATCATTAGGATCCATTTCACACAATTGCAGAACTCTGGGTATTTTTTACTGTCACTTAAATGCTGCCTAATTTGGACACACGGAACGGGAATAACATATCAACTGGCAAAGTACTAGATTGTACATAATGCATGCATGCGAAAGGATTGAAAAGATGAGCTTTGAGAAGAAAATTGCATGAGGACGAAAGTTGGTTTCCGAATAAATTGAGTTGACTATGGGGCATTCTCCTTTTATTCGGAGCTTCATATGCTGTTGAAATTTATGAGATAGCCTTGTGATTTACTACCAAGCTGTGTGTAATGAAAGGCTGAGAGACGAAAATGAGGTGTGGGGCTGACATTCTATTTCACCTAACAAGCTCACTGCTTCCATGCGAATTAACGAAGGCAAGCAAGCTACGTACTAGTCTCCATTTCTTCGCTATCATTTAAGATACTCCCAATGCAATCACCACGGCGAGTATCCACTTTATTACATGTTTGCTACATTATAAATGAGATAGATTGACTCTCCTGCCAGACACGGAGCTTTCTTTACTACTATTTAATAATAGGAGCATACCATTATTGTCATACACTTTTTGGAATAATGTTTTTATATCCATTGTGCCAATTAATTCTGTGCATACCTTTATGGGCACTTTACCGTTGAGGAGAGCTTGAAGTAAAATTGTAACAACTGTTTTCAGAGGGCAATAACTTTGGAGTAACACATGCTAATGCTGTACAGATTGAAATGAGACTCGCCATTTATAATTTGCTGCATGAGATCAGTAACTACCAGATTGGTATCACCGGTGCTACGCAGCGTGAGTGAATTTTGGGAAAGTTGGAAGAAAAAGTGACAAAAAGTAAAAAAGACACGTTTTTCCATGATGCCAAACTTAATTCAGATTTTTTTTTTGGTTCCAGAGTTATTAATTGTTAGGTAATTCCTTTAGGCAAGTTCATATACACACTTAGTATTTCGTACATACAGAACATAGCAAAGGGCGCATTTTGTAACTTGCAGCACGGGTAGCAAAATTTCTGCACCGGCTCTGAGCGTAGAGAGTAGACATACCTAATTAAAGAGTTAGTCTATCGTAAAAAGCCGTGTAAAATCTAAACCAGCTCTTGGGATTACTGCTCCTATTAAAAATTTACATAGGGATTATGTAGCGAAAGTTGTATCAGTATCTGAGGTTATCATTATAATCATTTTAGTTCACTATGCATACAAAAAAACTGCAATTCACGGGATTAAGGTTGTATTAGGTATGTAGTAAAAATATACAAGTATGCAAATTGAAGTTTACAAGGCTTGGAGTAGTATTCACCTAGAGGATCATATTTATTATAATGTTTTGTAGTTTTATACAAGGCAATGCATATGGATTATATAACGGGGATATGAAAATAATGTACACAGAGGAAAATGGTAAAGGGGACGTTGCGCAATGATAGTTCGTGCAGGGAATATTAGGTTTGATGGTTATGCTGCCTGACGATGAGTGATACATCATCATATTATAATGATGACATGTGATGCGATAGATATGATGCAAAAGCAAATCTACATAGGTAGTTTAATAAAAATACACAAGTACAGTGCAAGTTTTGGAGTGTCTGTTTGAGTTTTAGCTGTCGTCAGTTCAGTAGACACGGATACATACATTAAGTATGCCACTACTGCACTGCCCCTACTTCCAAGTTACATTTCCGATCCTTACCTTGTCCAAAGTATGCATCTACTTTTTCTTATTCCCAGTCTTATTCTTATCTTTGGTAACATGAGTTGATTACAGTTAGCTTGCAGGAAGTAGTGTGTGGAATATGCGATGCGAAATGTAGAGAGAAAGAGAGAAAGCAATATTGCTTGATCTTGTAGGACGTAATGTTGATGTGCTATGCGGTTCTTTCTCTGGCTCCTCCCGGGTCCCGAGGGTATTTTCTTCATTTTCCTGTTTCTCTACTTCCATTCTTCGCCTCTTCACTCTTTCAATTCAGTTTATAATGCAAGCTTGCAGGAAGAATGGTAAAACTTCAATGTACTCTATGCAATGCACTATCTGTGGATGATAGAAAGTGTAACAACAAATGCTACTACGATATACACGAGATGAGAACACAAAACGAGGCGAAGAAAGATTCAATTCAAACTTTGTTGTGTACATTTATATATTTAGTGTGTCCTTGCAAGCCCTTTTTTCGATTTCATTTTGGACAAGTTGAACATTTAAGCATACTCAACCAAATCTCGAGCTTTTAACAATTGTTCAGTAAATGCTTTCTCTATGCTGTTTGTGTCGAAATTGTCTTTAATGACACATAAACCGTGGCAAACGGATGTGGGCTATCATGTAGCGTTAAAGTGGGCACGCGCGCATGGTTCTTGTTGGTGGATCTGGCTAACAAGGATAATTTGTGTGCCTATACATGGGCACAATCATATAATAAATATACTAACTACCTAGTAACTATAAGGCCGAAGTCTTGAGTCAAAGCGTACTTGAATTTGAGCG
>JAQFYC010002759.1:0-23797 GCA_034694165.1 Tomocerus mixtus | reverse complement strand
GTATCCCGAACGCCAGAATCTCTTTTCATAGTTAGCTTCTCAGAGTCGAGTAACTCCACATTTAGCCACCTTGCCTTCCCCATTAGGTATGTATTATATAAATAATAGTGGAGTCATTTAGTGAGTGATGCCGACTACAAAAAATGGATTCCTATTTATGGGGGGCTTGTAAAAATACGAGGGATAAAGACCCCTCAACAAAGAAATAGTTGTTATTTTATTATGTACTATTCTATATTATTCTGTTATTAGTGTTGTATGCAATTCAATGTAGTCAATTTTATTATTTTACTTTGAATTTATTATCTAAATTTTTAATTTTGTACGAAAGTATTTATATTCTAACTCTACAAGTCCACATGCACATGGTATTTTTATTTTAATAGCAAAATATTGTTTTCGTTTTGTTGTTACTAAGTTTTAGGTAAACAGTGTATATGGTCATGGGGAACAAAATGTGCTGGTGAGCAAAAGAGTTGGGGAGTAAAAGAGATGCCGAATCCTACACTGAAACACCCGGTATGAGTTATACATAGTATACCTACTATATGTATGTATGTTTTCTTTAAGAATTGTCTTAAGATTAGTAGGAATTGCCCAGTAAGGATTGACAAACCACCTTTTGTACTAATACTAATAATTACGTGTATGTACATCCACTATATGGAAGCATTATTTGTGTAAAGTGTGTAGCAAACAGAACTTGGAATTATTACTTATTCTGCTATTATTGTATTAAAGCAACCCTTGTAGTATTACGTGCTGTGCACTTCTGTGCTTGAGCATTTATTGAGAAAACTTCTAACTTAAATCCCTAAAGTAGAAAATGTGAAAGAAAGAGAAGTAAGAAAGAGTGAGCGAGTTAAACCTTATCATTTTGGCTCGCGCTAGATGATTACTGTGAGCCAGCCGAGTCAGTTGAACTTATAAGGGAGAACGTCCTTTGCGTACTTCTGTTCTGTCTACTTTTCGGAATGTTGTTCAACATAATCGCTTAGGCCAACCACCTGTTATACGGAGTTTAGCCTTGTCCGTCCATATGGACTGCTTCGTCCGTTTTTTGACCACTCTACTTTAAAGGGCACAGAAAGTTAGAATAAGTCAATTAAAGGTTGCAACCTAAAACAGTTAGCCCGTACCAAAACATTATACTCTTCGTACGCAAGACGGTTTCATGATCTTGCGATTAATGTGAGTAGTGCCTCCTATTTATGTACCATAAGCCAGCATAAGGGAAAAATCTTGTAGTGATACGAAGTAGCATAATGCAAGCACAGAAAATAGATGAAACACTGTTATACAAATACCAAAATCATTAATGAGAACTTAATCCGTCATGGTATTTTTTTACATATCCAAGTTTTATTTAACATTATTTAACTATTAGATATGTGTAGCAAATATAGTATACTGTAATTATGGAAAATATTAATTTTTTATGAAAAAATTAAGTTTACTACAGTAGAATTTAGTGTTGCATGTGTGTACCGCCTCAAGTAGTAGATAGGTACAATCAGGTACCAACATGGACATAGCGATAATTAATTAACACAAACAATAGATCTGCAGCTACCATTTAAATTTTTTACTTGTCAGTGTGAATAATACCAATTCTTGGAAATCGATGTTGAATGATTTTTAACTAAATGTGAAATCTTACGTTGAGTAACTAGCGTGAAATCTTTGACTATATTTGGACTGTTTTTCTAGAATTTCATGTCATATCCTTGAATCATTTACTTGGCAAGCGTAATATAAAGCACTAAATTCATTAGAGTTTATGGACTTTCCAAAAAAGTGTGTACGCACGTATTTGTAATGTGCATACGTACGCATAATAACTTGAGGCGGTTTGGCGTGGCGTTGTGTGGCAATGGTAACACAGAATACAGACACAAGCTCATTTCAGAAGAAAGAAAGAGGTAGGGAGATATAATTGATTTAGCCCAATTAATCTAACAGTTCTCCCACAAACATTTTTCTTTAAAACCATTTTTCATAAAACCACACATACACACATCACATCAGGTTGTATGTATTATGCTAATGTAGGTACATACTATAGTGGATACAAAATATACCGAGGCGAATGAAGCTACTGTACTTTAATCAGATAAACTCCATTTATTTTACTCTTACGGTATACGGACAGGTTGAACTTGGATCTAGGATTGGACAGCGTATATTCATTATTGCAGGTGTAATGTGTATGAATGAAACATGTTATAAGTAGTATATATTTATGTATGCATCCATTATGGATTTAATCCGAAACGTAGTAGAGTCAGAGTCAAGGCAGTACGAAGTACATATACTGGCTTTATCAATGTAATTATCATCCATTTAGGGTTATCAGTGTTGGGAGTAAATCATTTACTATTCAGGAGACTAGAGAGCTTCTC
Source organism: Tomocerus mixtus (assembly GCA_034694165.1). Classification (NCBI taxonomy): domain Eukaryota; kingdom Metazoa; phylum Arthropoda; class Collembola; order Entomobryomorpha; family Tomoceridae; genus Tomocerus; species Tomocerus mixtus. Next base: position 21,395 of record JAQFYC010002759.1, on the reverse strand, counting down.
ATCTTATTACTGTAGGAAATGCACTCCCCTATTCTGCCTCCAGTCGAATTTTCATTTAAATATGGTTGTGTGTGGTTTTATGTTTTCTTTGAGAAAGTGTTCTTCCTAATCTTGTTTTCTTGACTCCTTACTATTGTTTATTACACAAGACAGAATATTCAGAGAACAATAATTGTAGACAACCGCAGCAAGCGTCATGCACATGCAGTACAAGAATAATTCTGGAAGATAAAGAAGTTCATTTTATAAAGGACAGTATACCTGCATATTTTTAATGTACATATATATAGTTACGTGCACTATCGTATGATATTACAATCTTATAAAGATAAATATATCAAGCATGTGCACCGGCAGCATGCACAACACGTGTGAGCCGTCGTTTTGAGACTTAAGAAACACTGTACGTACATAAGTACACAGTAACAGAACGAATAAGTTCGGATATCATTTTTTTATACGAAACCGTTAATGCATGGGTATTTTCTATCAGAACTCTTAACAATATCTCTGTCTACTGCATATGTTGTGTAACACACTAAAGGATTACAGTCTGCTTTTCTCTCTTAAAACCGTGTTCATCTAATTGTCTTTAATGTCTGGGTACAATATATTCCTTCTGAAGTGGAAATTACGCGTGACAGCGAAACACTAGATGAAAATATCGAAAAACTATACGTAGATAGCATGTATTCATGAATGGCCCACATAAATATAAGCTAGCACACCAACGTGTATTAAAAATATGATAATGAAATTGCATTTAGCTCTCGTCGTATCTAAAGGACAAGGGCAGGGTGTCTACAGTAACACTCCCTCCTCATTATTCATTACAAATATGCCTGTCTATACTGTAGGTATTAATGTATGATGCATTTACGTGTGCACAGACAATGTTTTAACCAATATTAGTACCCCTACCAATAATGGCAGCATTTGTATGCTATTTATTAACAGATATGATCATGATATTATGCACAATGTAGCACAGAATATGTGCCTAAGTGTGAGGATGAGGATAGACAAGAGAAGACACCCTAACTATGTTAAATATAAATATACATAAATAGTCAGGCACCCATTTACGATCACGATTGATAGATTTGAGAGAGAGGAAAAGTTTCATCTGGTACCAAGTGCCATGTAACGTGGTGCAGTGCAGGTTTCTAGCATTTAAAACTGTAGCATAAAGGATGACCCGGGATGTATGTATTGCATTATACATACTAACTCTCTAGGAGAGGAGCATTTGGCATAGGACGTAACTTCCGGCCGAGATCTCTTTATCCTTAGCAAGGGAGATTCTCAAAGTGGAGTTGAGTTGGCTTAACTGCATCCAAGAAGAGAAGAGAGAGTAAGTTAAGTATAAGACATCTGGGACCAAACTGCATCCTATGGTACACACAAGTAAAATATCTTTATTACTATCATATCCCCATAGTGTCTTATTATTCGTCATCAGCTTCTGCTATTTCTATGTCGGTGATGCATTAAAACTGAAAGGGTGCATTGGTGTGGCCTGGCCTGGCAGCAGCAGCCGAGCCAGTTAAGCTAAGCAACTGACACACACTACAGTGCAGAGTGCAGATTTCCTTAAGATTCCTCTTTGAAAAGTGTGACGATCTGTAATGTGTCTGGCATCGTCTCTTTCTTTCTTCTCTCCTCCAATACTGACACTATGAATGGAGCATAAACAAAGTAATTGCAGGAACAAAATGTAAACTGGGTGCAATGCTTTTATATGGGGATGCTCTGTGCCTTACTTGCTTCGTTTAGACAGGCACAAGCGACAATCTCAATCTAAGTCGCTGTATTTTACAAAACTTTCTATTCCTCTCCTTTTTGTTGAAAGAATACTCAATTTGTTATTTGTTAACTCTTCCGATCAGATTGTAGTATTAGGGTTGGGGAATAAGGGACACACGACACACGTGCGAAGGATGTGGAATATTATATTGATAATGTTAGAGGAAGAGAAGAAAAGAACTCACGTATGAATTATTTCTTGTCATTTCATTCTGTTTTCGAAGAACAAATATTTTTTGTCTGCTAGCATAACGTCCATTTGCGAGCAGTTTCATGTGTTTCACCGTTATTTTCTTTATTTATCATTGTTATTGTTGGAGCAATGGGTAAATGGGTATTCGTCTAACAGTCTAAAGATATAGTTTGAATAACGCAGCCCTCTAAAATGTCCATTTATAGTAAGTAGCGAACATGAAGTATGCTTATCTGTATTATACTTATATGCATAAGTAAGTACGATTGTATATCGCAGTATTCTTTAAAGTTCACACAAAATAAAACCTGTCATTATACCTGCATACAATATACTTAGACCAAATACAATAATTACTGCGTAAGATTAGGTAGTTGTAAGCATGGTTGTAGTACATGTATTTATATGTACCATACCGACCACGGCAGTATTTTACGCACAGTAGCATTGATAATATCTCCCGTTAGATTTTATTTATACTTTGACATACTAGTAATATACTACCTTTCCTACAAGAATTCGATATTTTTTTCCAAAATGTATTTATATCAGAAATAGGAAAAATTCTGAATGTGAAGAACCATGAAAAATAGAATTTGTACATATTTAAGCCCAACTACCTGGAGGAGCATTGTACCGTTGGATGACGTCATTTAGAGTGTAGGACTAACTATCCAGGAGCATCTACTTACTTCTATGTATCTACTATTTACCCATCCACCTACTGCCTACCTGTCCCATTAGTTGTAATACCTGCCATGAATGAATTTCTTCGGAATATTCTGGTGATTCTTGTCCGCAGTGTCCCGCCTGTTTCACTATACCATTGTACTATTGTGAAAGAAACGGACATTGCATTTAGATTTGGAAGTATCATTTGATGCAATGTGTAGTAAGCAATAGCTTACACGAATACTACAAAAAGAATATTAGCGTGTGTACCATTTCATTTATACTATTGTCTCCCATTCTTTCGGGATGTTCAGTTAGTGTTGTAGTATTGTCATCGTCAGTGTGTCGATATTGGTGTTACCTTGCCGCTCGTGGTTTTACTTTTCTCCACAATGACAACTTCCGCCAGTCAAGCTTTCTATATTTCCATTTTTCGAGTCCAGTTTCTTTTGTGGCCACAGGAAGGAATTTACTTATTGTTCGCATAAGTAAACATTCCGAGAACCTCGAAAGATTTCTGGAGAATGTAGTATTCTTACACATTCATTCACATTCGTAGATTCATTATCATTTTGAGTTGAGAAATCAATACACACAGTTAGTTTGTCAAATCATTGCATCTACTCTTAAACTCTGAGCCAAGAATTCCAACACAGAGCTAAAGGCGGAGATTTCTATTTAAAACTGTAAAATGTTTTCCAATGCGTTTTCAATTATGAATAAAATACCTAACAGTACAATATTGTAAATGCAATGCAGTCTGCAATTTCCAAGTGTGGGATGATGAGAATGAGGATACTAAATGCGTCATATTATAGTATAAAGCATATGTTTATACAATCTGTGCACCCTAGTTTGTTTATCTTAAATAGTAACATCCTTATACATACTTGCGTATGAAATACAAATAGTAAGGACGAAATAATTCCGACGATGTGAAATGTTGGTGTACTGTACATACAGTACACTACAGTATTCATTCCAAAGTGCAATGGCAAATGCTCGATGGGAAGATTAGCAAGTAGGTAAGTAATCTAATTCACTGTAGTGGAGAAATGAGTTTTTATCTTGTCTGAAGACGGGAGCCCCTGTGTTCTTTTGTGTGTTAGGTGCCTTGTTTGGTTATTGCAATAATAATAGTGTAAAGATTGAGCTAAAGCCTCACCTAATGACCTTTAACCTTGTAATTCATTTTGTATTGACGCACATTGTAACACAGACCTTCTTCACGTATGTATTTGTATATTGTGTACACATTCACATGTCTTGTGTGGATCATCATGAGGAAAAAAAAATAAGCAATACAGATATTCAAATTTTGTAGTTATCAGATTCCTTTATGTTTACATCTTATGCTTACTACCATATAGTGAATGTAAATACGGGTGGCTGTGGCTGTGGCTTGTCTGGTTTAAGTTAACGCAGCAATATAGTAGTCAGGTTGACGAGGTTGACGACTGAAGAGATGTAATCGAGCTGGTCTGGTCTGTTTAAGTTTGGCTTTAGTTAAATCAAAGTAGGTAGTAAATGGTAGGCGAGGCTTTAGTAATGGCTAACTTAAGGGTTGTAAATAATAATAGAGAATAAAGATAAACTTCCGTCTTTCTTTCCACATGTACAATACATATATGTATGAGTATGAAGTGATGTGATGTAATGCAATTTAAATCCGTGTGATAATAGCATGGTGTCTGATGTGCTCTGTCGGTTGACTGGTTATTCGGGAAGGCCGGTGGCTTGATTGACAATCAGAACCGTTATTTAAAGCGTAGAATGAAGAAGACGTGTTTTTAAAATTCTGTTCTACTAATATACATTACATAGTCAGGTAGTTTACCTTGCAGTTGCAGTGTATGTTTAACGTAGTCGCTTGGAGATAAAAGATAGAGCAAAAGGGTTAGATGAAGATGACAAGTAGGTATTCTACTTTATTTATAGGTGCGTATTTACTGTACTTCGATTAAACTACAAATAGGTATTCTCATATCTAGTGGAAAATGTTTTTATATGCAGCAATCTAAATAGAGTACCAGTACCATGCAGATAGTATTGTTAAATTGTTATATAAGATACCATTTTGCATATACAGTTTTGATAGTCATTCAGCAAGTAGTAAAGAACCGGAGCGGACAGCTGAAATAAGTGAAGCAGGTACTACATATTCTAAATAGATATTAGATACCAATTATTATAATGTAATGTGCGATTATTTTCGTATAGAACTCGTAGAATTGCATGCAGAGTTTCTATGTATATATTAGTTATTGTTGGTAATTTACATAGCCCGAATCGAAGGCGACGTAATAAATAAATAGAAAAAACGTGATGAGGACAGAGCACTATCAAAAGAAGTTGGAATGAAATGTTTCTAGCTCAGTATGCGGTCTTTACACCTGCAAATCTTCGTAGCTTGCTCTCCACTACTATTGCAAAGAAAGAACTATGGTCGAAGCTGAAGCTGAAGACAAAAAAAGCCACACATACCGATCGAATTACATGCCTTAAAACTGTGAATGGGACAAAAACCACAAGCAGAGACTGGAGACTGTGTACTTGTGTAATCTACTAATAAAATAACGTAACACAAATATAAACCAAGAGTCCAAGCGTTATACCTACTGTCTACATATGAACTACTGCAAACGTAGTAATCCAGTTGCCAAGCAAATCTAAAACGGATTCTCATTCTCATTGACAAAGTTCATATTAATTTACTTCTTGCATATAAATAACTATAACAAAGTAATAATATATTGTAATAATATGCCCCATTAAGCTATACTTATCCGTATTTATATGGGTAAGTGTTTTTTGCGGAAATTCCCTAGCTGTGCCGAAGCAAAGATTGTCAACGTTGTCCGCCTACCAGCAGCAGGTCACTTGTATTGTTGTCTTAGAACCATTCATGAGTTTCACGTCACGACGACAGCTCGGTTCGAAAGGTGAAACTTGGTATACCTTCTCCTGATGAAAAGGTGACAAGACTTGCACAGAATATAATATAGTGCAAGTCCAGCACTATGAAATATGCGTAAGTTGGTATGCATTATACTTATGGCATTTCTTATGATATAACATTTAAATACTTCGTACTAACGCATGTATGTTATCTATTAGTATGTTATGTATACTGCATAGTTATAGTGATAGGTAAAAGTAAATTCTTTTTACTGTTTGTTTGGTTTATCTTTAAAATGCATACAAAGGACAACAATGCCCAGCAGAGATATATCTCATAGAATATTTACTTGTAAACGGTTTAATTTTTATGTACCTTAACTGTTAGCGAGAAGACGGGACCACATCCGGACAAATAAAATCCGATCCCAAAATGAACCGTTGTCTTAACAAATGGTAGGTCATTCCCTTTTTATCGGGCTTTAATACAATACAGCATCACCTTCAATTGTTTTTGTGGTTAATTTTCCATTTTTCTTAGCTTTAGTATTTTATACATATTTAGGTGCATGTACCTAGCTGTCTACTAAAGATGAAACAGAATACGTATTGGGTGACCATGGACCTAGTGCTACGTAAACAGGACAGATGTATGGTTAAAGTCCAGTAAGATGAATTGTTGACCGACAGAGAACCGTAAGCAAGAGCTCCAAGTAAATCTACTTACTAATATTAAGTTCATTGCTATGTACCCCTGGTCAAAAATCTTTTCTGGGTTATAAACTGCTTCTGAGTTCAAATTGGTCCATAACACAATGATTGTGTGAACGAACATATCACATGTGTTAAGCGTGCGAGTATGGATGGCTTGCATTTCTTATATTATATACTACAGCTAAATATGCGAACTCTTAAATTATGCTTGTGAATTCATTAGGAAGACTTTGAATATGAGGTAAAGAGCTATTAGATTTACAAATTAGAGACGTGGGATTTGCTTCCAGGAAAAATGTCCTTGATGTATTCCATTCTTTGTCCAGCAAAAATAAGGGAATAACTCAGCACAATCAAAACTGTTCCATTATTTATTTCTCCAGCCCAATGTATAGTGCACAATAGGGTAAGTAAGTACTACATATATAAATTGCATTGTATAGTAGGTAGTAATATCTGTATTATTTGTAGTATTGATACTACAAATTTCATACACGTTGCGCGACAGTATGTATGTAGGGTTATCCTAAGAATCGTTTCAATCGCAAATTAACCTGCATGTCGGCACAAATCGTTAACCTTTGGTTTCAATCGGACCTGTTACACATATATGTATAGTACAACCGTGGAATACTCAATTTTTTTTAGTACGTATGTGCATAAAAACTGCACATTATTCCCAAACCCGACAAAGTCATCCCACTGTTTTCTTAATCTGTTCAATCTATTCTCTGAAATATCGATGTTCTTGTTCTTACTTTTCCAATAATCTGATGATAGTGTTAATGACCTTTCATTGTACTTTAATATGAAATGTAACATTAAAATCCTCAATCTTCAAATTCTGAAGAATAAAAATACTCTTCTACATATCAGAAATCAAAGGGGCTTTGAATACTAGTGAAAATATAGCCTAACTATTCCAACACAAACAACTTACATAACCATACTTAATTATATTATCTCTAATGTGGAATGATTAGATGACCACCAATTTACCTACATTACAACATAATATGCTAACTTTAATATTATAAAAGTAAAGTAATTGGCTCTATAGTGTTTCTGACACCGAGGTGTATTACACAGAATAATACATGTTTCATTTAATTACTTAAGCTTTAAGTAAATACTAAGTCTATGTAGAAATTATTTTTCAATTACAATTGTAATGGTCCATGATGAAAACGTAGTACACACCTTGATTAATAGACTTATATGATATGGTTTATTTGTGTCACCAACTAACAATAATTAAGAGTTTGTGGAAATCGTAATGACAATTTCCACAAGAAGCAAAATATTGAAATACATAATATATCTACCTACTTATTTTCCAGGCCAGAGTGTTAGTTTATACATAATTAGTTTATCTCTGACAAAGAAAAGAAAAGTGATCGAAGAAGAATAGAAATTACCATAATGTAAAAACCGTCGAGCCTGCTGCATTGTGAAAGGGTGAAATTCATTTCCACTGCAAGCAAGTAGCAATAATAAAATACAATGCAATCTGCTACTGTTTTCGATACATGCCCACAATGCAACAAGGAGTCATTAGATTTCTAGTAAATTGTTAACAAGGTTGCTGTCTGAGTCTTCAAGGCAAGTGGTAGTGTTCTCTGGAATATTTAATCATTCTACTACTATACTCTACTACTATACTACAACATGTTTATACACTTCTACTTACATACCTACTACTGTATACTGGTAAAATTCATAGTAGAAACTTTGCATCTACCGTACTTACATATAAATCAATATACGATTGTATTGTATTGTGATCATTGTTGCCCGAGTCCAGTCAGATATGGATATTCTAGCAAAACGTGTCTGTACATCGTTAATATATAATACACACAGTGTACAAGGCATAAGAAAATACAAACGAGAATATCTATTGATATCTTCGTAATATCTCCCTAACACTTTCAACCTGGCATGGCAAGGCATCGCATGGCGTGTTTTTATTTAATCTAAGGAATTACCTGTTTACCTCATGGCTTTACTTTAGCTCTACTTTACTACTTACTACTTACAACTACACAAGTTGAGAAGTGAGCCAAAAGTCTTCACTTGGCATATGTTACGTTATACCCGGCAAGTCAGGCAGGCTTAGCTTATGTTCATCAATCTACAATCCACAAGTCTGCAACTGCCTTTGCTTTTCGTCTGCCAAGACAAGTTACAGGTTGCAGGCTCCTCACTCAGGTACGTGCTACCGATCTGATACTGGACTGGACTACATTTGCTACACTTTTATTATTACTACATTGTCCCTATCAGACTACCAACTTCTCATTAATTTTATATCATATTACAAATATACTAATAGAAACAGTAGGTAGTAAGTACAAGTTAAAGATATATTATTGTGTTGTAGTATTTGTAGTATCATAATTTAAACTTGTAGTGTACATGTGGAAAGCAAGAAAGTAACATAAGTTTAATGCACCTATTGTCTTTATCTCAACTGATAAAATAAATTAAAAGGAAAACAACAAACATGCCTAATACGTACGTTCCTCTAGTAAATGCTTGGGTAGTCTTTGTTTGAATAAGGCTATTTAAATACATTCTCCATCATATTATGGTAGTAACGGTAGCTGCGGTATGGTATATTTAATATTTCTGATGTGCTACATAAAATTATGGCAATTATCCTAAAATCCAAGTCAAAACTTTCATGTACAGAATTTACTATGCAATACAAAGTCTGATGAGTTGGACCGCTTCGTCTTTGTCTTGGACACCCCAATATTTCTTGGAATATGCAAATTAACTCAGTCTCTTAGAAGTTTCAAGTTCTTCAGAATCAGAATCTTTGAGTGATAAATGGTGAATCAAACGACACGATTCATAGAAATTGTGTACACTGTATAGTTTGCTTTAAATATTTGCCAGAATGAAACAGCAAGTCTGTAAGCACTTAATCACTTAGGCATCTACTCGATTAAAATTAATTGTTATTAAGAGTAAATGATGATGAAACTCATTCAAATGAAGTTGACAGGTATGATGTGCCGTAGAGATAGAATAGAATACAGTAGCCTAGCTACCTATACCTTAAGTAAAACTAACAATAATGGAAAAGACAAGTTTAGTAGGTAAATGAAAATATGTACCTATTTCTTATAAGAGGACCGGCAAGGAACGGCGGTCACCTTGCCACAAGGAATAACAATGAAAAGGGATAAAATAAAAACGTAGACGCATTGCACCTGTTCACTGGAAACGCTCTTCTCCTGATACGATGCCAGCGATGCTCTTCTACCAGATCTTCTCGTCTTGGAGTCAGTACAATGTAATGTATATTAGTATGGATGAGATATATAGACAAGAGAGTCAAGAAAGACAAGACACCTTATTCTATTAGCCCATCGTCATCTGCCTTCTATATAACTTCAATGCAGCAGGTTTCTTGTACATTAAATAAGTATTTTTATATTTTATTTATTTACTATGAATTATACAGAATATACTAAGAAAGTCCATTGCAGTTTATATTATATGCAAGGAAACCTTGTTTTTGCTCTAAGAGTTTAGTGGAAGAACCTTCTTTCTTAAGGAAGGTATAATATTATTAAGATAGGAAGCTCAAGTCCTCGATTGCTCTCGTCCACCACGTGTCTCTCTTCAGAAGTACTTCTTTTTCTTAAGACCCTTTAATTTCTTCGCAACTAATGCGATTCACCTGTTGTTTTAAAAGAGTTGAACAGAAGGATGGCTACTAAGCTGCTGCTCCGTATGTTAGTCGTTGGAGAAAGGGATACTACCTGGCTTGACTTGGCCTGGCCTGTCCTGCTCTTCTGGCCTGACTTCTTATTTCTGTATTAACTCACTGTTTTGTTGTATAGAAAAACTATGGAATTGACTGGAGTTCCACATCTTTAAAAAATCAAGCTACCTTCGTTTTTTATCCTCTACTCTACCCTATCTGCTGTTGTTTCTTATAGTATAGGTAACTGAGGGACTCTATCTATAATATGCTATTATACAGAATCATTTGCCTTATTGGCATCTTGACTTTTGTACTCGTACCTTTACCTCACTCAGTCTGTTGGTCAGGTCCAGGCCAAGCCAGGTCTGTCTACCTCTTCTACCTGTGCCTTCTGTTTTCTTATATTAAATAACTAGTAAAACATTAGATAGCAAAGGCAGCACGAACAAATGTCCATCAAAAGGATTTCAAATTCAACCTGCTTCAAGTATTATTACCATGTTCTATTAGTACTAGGATTTTGAAGTGTTACCTCAAAAGGTGCATCAAAGAGAAGTTATAACATTAAATTGTTTTCAGTAGCTAACTAATGGTAAAGTAAGTATTTAAGAAATAGGTATGAGTATGGGTATAGTGCAGGGATAAGGATTCCTCTTAATGATGGCATAGGAAGGATACTTATAAGACTTACATACATACGTGTAGCGTGGCATGACACAGTTTGGCTTTGGTTCGATCTACTATGGCATTATGGCACGGACAACAACGCAACGCTTGGCAAATGGTTTGGTAGTTTGGTAAGTGAGCTAAAAACTGTATCCTTAACCCAAAGTATTTTTTCTGAAGCCTTTTCTTCGTTTCAACCGAATATAATAGAAAGGGCGCTTTTTAAATAGGTAGTCCCTGCCTGGCATGGCTTTGGCTTGTACCTGCAATATGTAGCAGTAGCTCTGTACATAAAGTACGCACAGTTCAATTAGATAGAAGGACGGGACAACAGAACAGGAACGGGATGAATTGAGTTTGAGTGAGTCGACCAAGACAAGAGTTCTCTTTCCTCTTCCCTTTCTTTAAGGCAATTATTTTATTTCTCCAGAGTTCAGAGTGACTTGCATCCTTGTTCCGTTTACCTAGCTTTGGCTCATTAACCACATCGCATCAACCACACTCTGTTATATATTGTATTACTGTACGAGTTGAGTTTCTCATTTTTCCACTTCTTTCCTTGTTTCCTTTACATGTTAAACTGAGACTGGCTTTTTATAACTTTCTGAAGCAGGTAGACTATCTAGTGTAAACAGATGAACTCCTTCCACTAATTGTAAGCACATACTTTTGTTAAGAAAAAGAGTTTTCTTAAGCTCGAGGTTTCTTTAGAGATTGTACACATTATGCATTACTACCTGTAACCTACGGTTATGTTATGTTTTGTATACTTTGTTCATTTACCAAATTTCTTTATTTTCTTAAGATTGTTTTATACATACACTTAGACTTAGTCGATCGATCTAAATATCTGTGGACCAGTTTCAGTTTACTTACTTACTTAATTTACCTGCTACATTATTACATTGTTTAGAAAATATCGAGAGGGTTATAAAGACGCGTTCTGTTTGCATGCGCTTTGTAAGTGTAAATAAGCATGAGTTCTAGGGATTTGGTTAACAGATCGATTCGATCAGATTAATTGCCTTTCAAGATGTTCCCTTCTCTAAGTTATTCATGCGTTTCCAATATTTTCTTGCATACAGAGAATATTCTACTCATTTTGAGTCAAACAAAGTCAATATACGTATTCGCTCGCTCTCCTCTCTCGCATGCCGACAAAATTGATAGACAGACCTTGCTCGGCTGACAGACGGACGGACAGTCAAGTGAAATAACTCTGTACTAGGAAAAAGTAGCGCCAGAGCTGTAGAAGTCGGTTGGTTATGTTATGTTGTGTTCGTGCGGTCACCATCACCATCGCCACACCATCATCCACAATCCACAGCAGGAATCAAAGAACATTTGTTTGATAGGAATCCTCTTTTACAGATAGTCGTTAGTTGTTAGGTAGCTTAACTTAAGTATGTATTTGTCCTAAGTGCTAAGTAAGAAAGAACTGAAGCAGCCTGCATGAATCACATGAATAACAAATATTTTTAAATGCATGCAAAATCTCACCTGGCTGGCCGCTGCTGACAGCACAAAGATTTGATTCCTATCTCATCTTTATCCTTTATCGTGGAGTCCCTAGTACGTAAATATTACGTGATATAGTTACCTGGAACCTACAGGTACCTTCGTAAACATGTTTAGGTTACGGTGAGGACTTTACATCCAAGCAAGGCAGCAAACTGGAGAATTTATATGATAATAACGTCTTTGTGTCCATGTCCTGTGAATAATTTCCTATAGAAAGACTTTCCTATGTGCTAGCTTTGATGTTATTAGAATCCATAATTTGTGACCTGCTGCTAGATAAATGTCAACTCTTCTTTAAATACACTTGTTAACCGTTACAAAAGACTCCGACGACAAAATATGACCTTTAGCCTTTGATCTAACAATAAGACGCGTGTAGCACAGCCTCGGGAATTTGGACAAATATTCTTATTATCCTCCCCCTCCAATAAAAATTCCTTCTCTTATTTTTAAAGTTAATCATTTTGATGCATAGGTTGAAGAGGTAAAACTTTATTCACTCTACTGAAAAATGTAGAACAAAACTATGCCACCGAGAATTACTTTGTATTTTACCAATTTACTATTCAGGATTTCGTGCATTGAAACAGAGTTAATTTTTTCCGAGTGTGTTTCTTCTTATTTGCTATATTCTTAGATATTTTGTAATGGAGAGGCTTAAGCTGATAAAGTACAGTAAGCAATATGAAATGGACCGTGTGATTTAATTCAGTTTATACTTAGCAGGAGAGAAAAAGACAAAGTGTTATAGAACTGACGGGATTACAAATACTTTAGAGTCGAGAAGTGTCTTTCTCTGTAGTTTGTACTGTAGGTCTGTCTGTAAATTCATTTTCCATTAAATCATTACATTACACAGATGATAATAAACAGTGTTACCATTTTCTATTACACGTAGCTAATATAAAGCGCTAACTATTCTATTTACTATGAAATGAATACCACACTGGGAGATAATTTCTATAAAATGCTATTGTTATTCTTCGTAAAAAGTGAGGCAGTAAGGTTTGTATTTTGTATTACACGAAGTATCACTGTTTATCGTTTAGTTTTGTCATGTACAATCATCCATAGAGATACACAACACATAATACAATGTAATGTAATGTAGCATGCCAACCTATGTTGACCATACAATAATAATATCGTTGTTAATGTATTATATCTCGTATTATGTGGATACAGAGTAACATAACAGCAGCAGGTAGAGATTTTTGAAAGCACATCAGCAGGCTCAGTCACGGCACTTTTTCATCCAACAACTATTTATTCTCACTCTTCTGTATCACTCACTATCTGAAATGACTACTAGACTTCTTCCATGTCATTATCATCTTCTATCGAATGAAATCAGCTCAAATAAAATACATCAAGACAGATAATGATTGTCCATGTCATTCATCACATAAAATCTATGCTGGCAGTCCATTCTTTTCTTATTTGGGAACGTGAAACAATCACGACATGACTATGACAATCCCACAGTTTCTCATGTTTCCATTTCTTTTCATTTTACATTACACTTAACTCAGGTTGAGTAAGTGATACCCCATCTTTTCAAATACCATTAAGTAATAGTGGACCAAAGAGAAATTCCGCTTTAAAGAAATACCTAATACAAATTAAGAATAGGTACACACACATTTTTTAGGGCAGATACCCCAAATTAAGCAACAGGTACGATTATACGATTATACGATACATAAACGATAAAAGGCATACCTAATATACTATTTACTTTTACAGATAGCTATCGTACTGTACCTTTGTCTTTGCTGATTAGATTAAACATAAAATACTTATCTATATTATGTTATAGCAAAGGATTGAGGTATTAACTTATTTACGATCCTAGTGACTTAAGCTTTTCCTTGGGAAGCAAAGAAATTAACTAATTTGCTATAAAAAAATTATCAATGCATCTACAGTGCATATTAATGTGAAAATCGTGTTGTTTATTAAGACCGTGTCTTAATTAATACCATCAGAGTTTCATAGTTACGGCTTACACGAGTACATTCACCTGCAAGGTCTTAATTCATATACAAAATCTTCCAATGATAACAAACGAAAGCAAGTGGGAATGCAAAAAACAGAGGTCAAAAGGCAGACAACAGGTGCCATCGGGGCTATATGCAATCCTCAACCTGGATTTTGAGAATAACGAACTACGAAATGTATTAAAAGAAACAGAAATTCTTCTCTCCGCACATGTTTAATATAACATTACGTAGGATAATAGCTATTACACAATATATAATGTGTGAGCACACAGACTACTAATGCAAAGATCAAAGTACCTTATAGGAAGAAGTATGTGATAAGGTACTTTCTTACATAAAAATACTCTATGCATACACAATATGCCTTCCTTTGGCAACTTGACGGGTTAGTTGATGCTGAGTTGAGTCACTCATCTATATATCTCTTACAGTCTAGCCGATTGAAGTACTTTAGAGATAATTTATGCTCTTTATTATAAAGTACATATGTATTAGCATTGCACCTTACTTTCAGTTAGCTCATACAGGTACAGATATAGTATAAGTATGTATTATATTTTTGGTACCTTCTACCTTGCTTGGTTTGATCCTTGAGAATAATATAAGTATTTCATGTCATAGCTATCACTCGAAAAAAATGAAACAAAGTAGTCAAGTCTCATAATATCTATAGGTACATAGTGAAGTGGATTGAAACACAAAGCGGGCTAGTCTGTAATCCAACTCTACTTGAGAAGGAACACATTGAGTCTGGCATTGCATCTGCATCATCATTATTAGATAGACAACAAGAAGTTGTAATATTGACAAGAAGGAACAGCCCTTGAATCCTTAAACCAAAACCAGTCAAAACTCCAACGTTCCAACAATGAGAATCTTTCCTATTGTTTTCAGTTCTTTATTTTATATATTCAGTTCCAGGTTCTTCTAATCTAATCTTAAGGAAGCTGCTGGTCAACGTAATTTTGTGTACATCTGTACTCGTATATACTTGTTCATAAAGGTGTAGCCGGTATAACTAATATAATGGTCAGGCGATATAAGGAATTGGTTACATAATATTAGCATTAACATTAACAGCTTCACATTGCAAAATGCCCAACATATGTAAAGCCACAGCAAAGTAGTTACAGATAGTACAGAAATATTTAGATCTCCAGCCACTTGCAGTTACTTACGTCCAGCCAACTAATATATCTTATCTTGAATGTAAGTATGTTATTTGTTCATTGCTCTGCTCTCTTTGCTTGTTGGGTCTGGTTTGGCTTGATCTGCTATTTGACCTGGGGTTCCAACTTCCAACTCCAACTTCTCAAGGTTTGCAAAGCTCAGAAATGCACCTGTTCTATTCTTATGCTGACGAGTGATTTGACTTGACTTGTTTTGTAGTGGAGCAAGTAGAATTGGAGTTTAGAGTATATGGAATGAACTCGTTAAACTCACGACGTATGTTCGTATCTTACAGTGTACATGTGTACGCACGGCTTAAAGAATGTCTGCAAGGTGAACGCATAATATCACGCAAACAACTACCTATAAGCATTGTGTACCTTTTTCCTACATAGGCCAGACCTTACTTATCTTGATACAAATGCTGCTTGCACTTTTTGCTCACTTTCTTAGTTTACATGCTAACTTAGGCGTCTGCTGTTACATACCTATTTATCGTAAACGGGGTTCTATCATTGTTAGATTCATGCATCCTATCCGAGATATTTCATCAAGTCTGTCAGTTAGTGTCTACTATACATCAGGACACTGGAACATTCTTAAATGTAATCTTGATATTGCTTACAATTGTCATGCCCCTTATATTCCATATATAAGTACCTAGAGCATATGTATATGTTCGCAGATTTTGTTCTTATGTATACTTACAGGTTGGTTCTTAACAACATTTCTTTTACTTATGTACTACATATGTATGGTACAAAGCTAACCGGGGACTTTTACATGTACTTTGAATAATGAGAAAAGTAAAACAGTTTATTATCTTGCACAATACTGATAATACTAATACTGTGTGCGTAAATAAATACGTAGACATATATATTTATTATTAGGTTACCTTAGTACAAAAGAGAAAAGTTATAGAGAAGTTTGGCCAACAGCTTTTATAAGTTGCATGTTGCATATGCGAATAATGTATGTATGTAAGTTAATAAAATTTATATAAAGTGCTGTATTACTTGCGGAGTTTATAATGTATATTTGGTAAGTAGTAAAGTAAATGTGGATATTGTGGGTTAGAGGTAGATAGATACGCAGAGGTATGTTATTAATGAGAGGAAGAGAGCACAGAGCAAAAAGGCACGACTTCAAAGCAACAAAAACATTTCATCTCAACATGACTGACTCTTTGCTTTGGCATGGCATGGCTAAACTAAATATCTAAACTAAACTAGTGCAGGGTGTTTGTTATCCTGTCTTACATTGCATTACACATATTGCTTTAGATTGAATATACCCATGGAAAATGTATCTCTCTTATCATTTAATGTCCTTTGTATCCTTTAAGAAGAAGAGACAAGACAATACCCTACATCATATTATCTGTATTGTATTGCAACAATTCAGTGCAGTGCACCAAAGTGATCTATCTATTATCTCCTACATGTATCTGTATTGTACTTATACATTTACAGCGTATGTATGGTTGAATCTATATGTATTAGTATAGCTGGTTATTTTTATATTTTACATGTAACTTTATATTTTAGTTCAGTGAGATGATAAGTAAGTGAGTTCAGCTCCTTTGCCTTTGTGTAAAAGTTGCCATTACCATTACCATAGGATATAGAATGTTTTGAAGTAATAATAATGGAAAACTGATATGGGATTGGGACTCTGCTTTGCATGAAGAGAAGTGAAGTATATTTGAGATGAGATAGTAAAGTAAAGTAAAAGAGGACCAAATAGATTGCTTCGGGGCTTTGCCTCACTTGTTTTTCCAACAGTTGAGATGAATAGAGATGAAACATCTTGCTTTGACACTATTATATGACTTGGACACAGAATTGAGAAGACATGGAGCCAGGTCAGGCCTGAGATGTGTGATGAGATGCTAGAAATGAGGCGAGGCGACTTTGAAGTCGAGCACTGTGGCGTACACGCTTTGAAATGTTCTGCAGACACATTTATGCTAATTAATTGCCTCATGTTTCGTTTTATACTAATAGTTCAGTCATAAAGGCACCGTTTCCACTCAGGTGGAAAATAATATATATGCCTAACTAGCTAATGCTCCTTAACAACTTATACAGAACAAGATCTACCTTCTCTCGTTCTTTCCATCCCTCATTTCTGTTTAACATACCTTTAGTACCATACTTTATCTACTTTTATTACTTATCTCTACACTCTACACTGCCTTACCTACATAAACGACATTGTATTGCGTTGCTCAGTGTTTTTAGTTTTAGTGCTGGTAAGATTTAGGATAGGTTGTACCTACATTCTCTACTTACATCCAAAAGAATATGATCTGGCAGGTTTCTTTCCTATCGGGACCGCATATCTTACAGGTAGGCCAGGTTCTTACTTAGCTTTTATCTTTCCTAACTATCGAAGCATGCTGAAAATACCATGGGATCCACAATCTACATTACGGTAGTGTTCAAACGACACCTTTAACCTAACTATTTTCATTATAGGTACTTGTGCTGAGAAACATATTGTTAGTTAACTTATTTAATGGACCATCTACATTATATGCCTTGTGTTTTGTTTCAATTTGTTAAGTACACCTACCTAGACGAGTTAAAAAGTAATTTGTATCAGCAAAAATTCAAAAACAGTGTATATATACATGTACCTACACCTACTAAGATATATACTGTACAGAAAGTGGAGAAGACGATTATATTAAAGTTCTCGTTTGTAGTAAAGGTGATCCAAAGTTTTTGTTGTATCTATATGTGTATCTACACTGCTATGATATTTCCGTGGAGATGGATCATCAATCCTAAATTGCATCTGCTTTAACTTGCTTTTGCTAGGTTATCTTTCATGTATCTATGTAGCAAAACAAAGTAAAAGGCATTCTTTTACTTTACTCATCTCACGTTATCTCATCTTTTCCTCTTCTTGCTCTACCTTTTCTACTTATAGTGTGTAAGTTCAGAAGAGCAAGAAAATTAAATGAGATGCACTGGTTGTTTCAAAACCGCAGCGTAAGCCAAAAGCACTACGTACGTATATAAAAATGCACTTTGCTATTACATGAATCGAAAGCTTGGTTAAGATAGCAAAAGAGAGCCTACATACAAAGCATTATTACTTTTATGTTCAGGAACTACAATATTATTAGTTGTTAAGCGTGACCATTTTCACACGTTTCTCAGCATAGGTACTCTATTGGCGATAGCAAAGAAAATGCACACTTATTGCTAGATCTGTTTTTCCTCCTTTGACTTAGTAAATATCATATCACTTTCAAAGATTGTATACTAAATGTGAATGCAGCTCAACGCAATGCGAGACAACTTGACACCTATCTTGTTTATAAACGTCACGCTAACATGATAATAGTACTTATAAGTGTAGATATGTACGAAGATAAGTTTCTCGAATGAACTATGTGATGTCACAAGTGTTACTCCAACACTAAGATTTCTTTGAAATCAAGGAATCTATCTGATCCTGATCTCCATACTTTTGTACAGCCGTTCCATTTAGTCTGATATCCATGTAAATGCATGCATGTATGTGTACGGGGAAATCGTTGTTATATAAAGTGTGAATCTGAATATCGTTGAGTAGAACTTTAATTTTTAATATCGCATCCAAACAAGTTGCAATCAAATCATTCAACAGAATACATTTAAGCACATACAATACCTACATAATATAGTACATAATTAGAATCAAAGTTG
Organism: Tomocerus mixtus; assembly: GCA_034694165.1. Taxonomy (NCBI): domain Eukaryota; kingdom Metazoa; phylum Arthropoda; class Collembola; order Entomobryomorpha; family Tomoceridae; genus Tomocerus; species Tomocerus mixtus. The sequence goes on along the minus strand of JAQFYC010002759.1, from coordinate 2,327 downwards.
ATTTCAACTAGAATTCAATTTTAATTTAACCAAATTAAGCATAAATACATAAATAGTATATACCTATTACATGGTGAGCTATTTATTATGGTTTCATAGGAGAAGTTGCAACAGTCAACGTTATCTCTACCTAAAAGTAAAGTAACAATTTAGTATTTCGTATAAAGCCAAAACATACTGTCTTGACCTACTATAAAGAGAAAAACTTACTACCTTATTTGTTGAATTTAGTCTCTGGGGTATCAGAATTTAGTGCTCCTTTTAGGAGAAATATGCACATAGCCGAGAATTTCTATTATACTCACGCCAGCCAAATATGATTCATAATTTAATCTCCCCATAATTAAAATTCTCGGCTACAAATCTCAATAGTAAAAGCGCTGAGTTGGATGGCGCAGCCTGGCATGAAGTATAACTAACTTTATATTACCCAGTGGTCACTTTTGAATGAAATCAATATTTTCTAAATATTAGGAAATAAGGCTATGAAAAGTATGTTTTCGGATTCTGTATGTTAAAATTAATCAGAAAAATGTTTAGTTGGTTTCATTGAAAATTATTCAAAAGCTTTACATGCATTTTGAAAATATTGATATCTAAACTGCCTAGGTAGTATCGATATTGCCTGAATATCTACTTTTACTACAACTTGTATGTATATTATGGTACAATTGCCAATGAATGATGAAATGAGTTTTTTCCGTGGTAACTTATGACTAGCGAAAATTTCATGAGCCGTTTGTACTTAATAGCTATTAATAAAAGAAGTTATCTGAGGTGAAAGCTTTTTGAAATGGGGAGAACTATTTGGTTGGATAAATACTGTAAAAATAAAATGAATTAGATTTAAATTGAGAAAGGTATTATCTGTATATACATTATGTATGTAACTGTTCCAATGTAGACGTGGTCTTCTCCGAATGGCAGTGTAAACGACCTGAACTGTTTTCAAAATCACTTGCTCTCATTTCTATGGATTACTACAACCGTTATCTACATGGAAGCATTAAAACATCCTCATAAAATTCATTCCAGATAAACAGTTTTACGTTTGATGTCAACTGAAGTCATTTTTAATTTTATCTTCCCCACAATCACATTTTCTGTCGTCCACATATACAGAAAGCTAACGGGTTAAAGTTGTCGGCCTTTTCTACAACTTAGGACAAATGTCAGGTGTATCTTTTCCGAATATTAATAGTGAATATATTTTTCCTTAATGTAGGATTCTTTGAAAAGGAATGTACCACTTTTCTAGAGTACTTGGTTCAACGAACTTTTTAAATGTCTCAAGAACACAGATGACTGAAAACTGAGATCACTGAACTGTACAATTGTTGGAATAGATAAGCTTCTGGGAAATTCTAGAGAAACTTCATCTTTTAGTGATTTCTTTGTTTCCTGTCTCAATCATATGGGATTCATGCTATAATATTGAAATATACTTGGTTTTCTAACTTCATATTCATTATTGAAGTATTTACATAATCTTTGCCATTTGTTAAGAGAAAGACACAGTGTTACTGTATGTGTTACGTACCTATACATATACTTACCACAAACCAACTGCGGATATCTCAACATTCTATATTTAGGCTATATAGTACATTATGTGCATGCAACGTGAAAAATGTATATGCAACATTATTCCAATATCTAAAAGCGAAGTATAAAGTGTCACACATCGAGGTCATTGGTCTGATAATCGGAGCTATACAACTCCATTATTTTTCGAAGATTTTCGGAAACTTTTTAAGCTAAAAAAATTTTAACTAAAGTTATTGTTCTATCTCTATCCGTAAATAAGGATTCAGTTTCAATGTTATCTATTTTCTTTAAACAAGTAATATTCATTACCAAATGCTTTATTCAATTCAACAGTTTATAGGTGTATATGTTTCTAAAAAACCAAATTGCAACGTCATTACTGTGTCTTTGTGACAAACTTCAGTTGTTTGAAGCCAGTGTACATAATAAATGTATTTTCCCGTGGAATCAATGTATTAAACATGTAAGAGTCGATATAACTGAAATTAATCAGAGAATTAATTGTAGTAATTTTTCATTTTAGATATGTACGGAGGTATTTGTATGTTGCAAAATTGAGTAGAGTTATTTGTTAATTGAGATATCATTACTGATTTCATACTTGATTTCATGGACATAATTTATATAAGAATCACATTTTTATTGGCACCTGACTAGAAACTAGAGATTCCATTAGTATGCACGTATCCCATTAGTACATTCGCATGTAGTTACAAAGTACAACACAAAAATAAGTGCTGCAGGTGTTTACCAATATGGCAGATTTACCTAAGTATTTA